>JAHBCN010023146.1:0-12777 GCA_019359885.1 Listronotus oregonensis | reverse complement strand
TTTTTATACGAGGTCCTGAAAGCTTGGAGTCATTAATTTTATAATTTTTTTAAAAATTTAGTCGTTTAATAATGCGGCAGGCCAAGTTCCAGCCTAACACACTCTGTTTTATATTACCGAAATGTTTCAGTTTTTTTTTCCCTTTTTATCATAAATTCATTTTCGTTTAACATAAACCTATGAGACTTGGTATGTAAACGTATGGTTTTAAGTTATGTCAAGCGGTTTCTAAGATTTTTTTTTTTTGAAAATCGACTATTTTACTATTTAGACATACTCATTGACTCACTAAAATTTTTGGGGAACATTTCGGGGGAAAAAAAACCCCTTTTGTATTTATTTATTTTTTTTTTTTATTTATTCGGGTTATAAGGGATACAAACAGGTAAACACCCACGGGAGTATCCACAAAATTAAATATAAATATTACAATATGAAATATAAGTAACTATAATAAAAAAGATGTGAAAGGTTATTTACCAATTAAAGCAAACTTAAAATTAATTAAATTAAAGATAATTTTTAAAATTCCCCAAATATACAAGCAAGCAACAATAAATATAACGAAAAAAAAATTTAAAATTTAAAAAAAAATCATCAACAACCACAAAAGACACATTGGGGAAATTTTAAAATAAAGCTACTGTTCTTAATTTTTTTTTTAAAAAATTTTTTATCTGTGTTAATGACATTAAAAAAAAAATCAACTTTGTTACAAAGACTATTGCTGCGTATTACTACTCGGCAAAGAGGAGAATTTGAGTCAAAATTTTCGCCTAAATGGGATTAAACAATTCGTTTGTTTTCAAAACCTCTGGGGGGCTTTAAATTTTAAAAACTGTTCGAGAATTTCGGGGGCTTTGTATTATTTAAAAAATTTTTAATAAAAAAAGCCCTCAGGATTTCTTTATCCGTCAGAGACTTTTAAACGAAAATGACCCCGAGCCTGAGAAATATCGTTTTTTGGGGAATTTTAAAAATGCCTGTTTGAACGAAAGTATTTTAAAAAACTATTCTGGATTAGTTCCAAACGATCAATGTACGTTATTTGCTGTGGACTCCAAACAACACTGGCAAAGTTTAATTTACTTAGAACAAAAAGGGTTTTACAAACAAATTTTTACATTTTCTTGTAACATAACCCAACATTTTCGAAGCAGAATTAACAACAGATTCAACATGTAAATCAAAAAGCAATTTAGAGTCGAAGACAAACCCCAAGTCTCTTATATTAGAAACTTTTTTAAGGCAGTATTCCCATTCGGTATTCGTGCATTATTTGGTCCTGTTTGCGGGAGAACGTAATGGAGGTGCACTTAGACAGATTAAGATATAGGCTATTGTTATCACAATAGTCTTTCAAGCGATTTAAGTCACTCTGAAGCTTGTCACAGTCTTCAAGGCCGCCGATACTGTAAAATTTTTTAAATCGTTTTTCATAGAGCAGAAAGTCGGCATAATAAAAACAAGATTTAATTTTTTTAAATAGATAATAAAAAATTAAAAAGGGCCCAGATGTGACCCTTGGGATACACCGGACGTGGATATAAATGATTTAGACTTAAAGCCCTGAAGAGAAACATATTGCGACCAGTCTCTAATATATGACACCACCCCCTCTAAGAAGGCTTTCCACCCCACCGATTTTTTGCCAACCGGCTCAGTAGAATGTTGGGACTTATTTTATCGAATGCTTTGCTAAAATCGGTGTATACAGCATCCAATTGAACTCTGCAGTCCGTATGTGAGGACAAAAGTAAAAAAAAATGAAATACAACTTTTATTTGGAACGCCTTGAGACGGGGGGGGGTTATATCATATATTTAGGATTTAGGAGGTATTTTAGAAGTTTGCAATTCGATTAAACCCAAGTTTATGAAGTCATAATTGTCTTTGAACCTAACATATAAGCAGGATTTTATTTCATTTACGAAACCAGATCCAAAATTAGACTAATTTTTTTTTTTTTACAAAACAAGTTTTTTACTGTTTTTTTTTTAACTTATAAAAAAAAAAACCTTTATCTGTAAAGACAGTTTAGTAAAAACTTGCCAAGTCAAAAAAAAATTTGGTCTAATTTTGGATCTCAGTATTTTAAGACGAGATTTTTGAATCTTATTTCACAAAAGTATTTTTAAAAATGATCCTCTTTTAGATAATTAAAAAAAAACGAACTTAAACTGGTTACCGATTTCCCCAACAGGACATGCCCCCTTGGAGGTATTACCTCAAAAAATGGAAAAGACTGAGGATAAACAATGTCGGTTTTGTCATGAAGCAAACGAAACTGCGGAACACATTCTCTGTGAATGCAGAGAACTGACCCGACAACGGCTTAAATACCTCGAAGGGGTATATCTTACTCCTAGAGATATTATTTAATTAAAACCGCGTAGTATCCTGAACTTTCAAAGGATAGGAATTACCGGGACTAACCAACGAAGGGTATTCAAAAAAGATCTCTTTAGGTCGAAGTAAAGGGAGGGCTACACTAGAGCCGAGCGACCCCGTTCATTACAATACAATACAATACAAAAAACAATACAAATAGATAATTCCAGACTCTACGATCCTTTTTCACATTTCTATAAAAGGCGACAGTTCAGTTGTAATTTAAACCAAATACCGTTAATTTATAGACAATGTTAATTCAACAGTTAAAATTTTTAACTTAACTGTAAAAAAAAGGGAAAAATGACGATTTATGTTTTTATAGGGGGTTTTGAAAAAAAATATTAACAAAACTAATTTTTAAAAACGTTTCAATTATTTTTTATTTTTTACGCTGACGAATTCTGCGTATGGACAAAAAGACTTTACCCGTATAAGGTGGAGTTAACTCAAAAATTAAAAAACCCAACGCAACTAGACGTTGTAGTTATTCTTGGAATTTGTATTTGTGTAAAAAATCATCTTTAGTGGCGGGACTCATTTTTGGTTAAAACCAGTTTATAAAAAACAAAATTTAGGACAACGGGACTCCGAGAAACATTCATCAGGTGCCACTGCATTCCCAAAAGTAACTGAAATTAGATATTGTATTTTTAAATAAATTAATGAAAAAAATAATATTTCAAATTGCTAATGAAACATAATATTTTATTTTAAATTAAAATTTCCCGTTTAATGGTGATATGGAGCTTCTGAGTTGTTTAATATGACTTTTCCTACTCATGTTTTTATTTATATTAAGTCCCAAGAATTTTACACAGTTGGTATATTTAATGACTTGTTATTAATTAAATATATAATAGGGTTTTTTTTAAAAGTGCCTGTTAGGGACGTTGGTAACGTCGAAACTTGTAAAGCATGCTTTGTCAGTTTACAAAATTTTTGTACAACAATTTGGGTGGCGTTTTTTGCGAATAAATTGATAAAATGTAAAACGCAGTGGTTTATTAATAGGTAAAATTTATTTCGCACATTAACAAATTATTTTCATTGCTTCTTTTTTAAATAAATATTTATTATAAATTTATTCTTATTGGGTAATTGATGTTCACGGAAAGTTAGATTGGGAGCTGGATGGAATTGAATGTGCAAAATGTGAGTACCGCATTTTTTTAATTGGTATAGGTTTAACAAAGCTCACTTATTATGATTCTGGATGTTGCAAAAAAACTTCATTGGTCCATTTTTTTATACACTTTCTTGTCCCTTTCATATTAAATAAATCAATTGACCAAATGCTTTGAAGCCATATTATTGAATGTTTTGGAAAATTATAACTTGTCAAATAAAATAAAACCAAAAAAAATTTTTTTAAAAAAGAATCACAAAGGCAATAAAATTATTTAATACGAAAAGCCGTCTAAAAAACCTACAACAAATTATCGATTTGTAAATAAATTTGTCTATTTTTCTTTTTTTAATTTTTAAAATCAAAAAGCAGCATATTTTCTACGAAATAAGGCATTTTTTTTAAAATTCAAAAATTTTAAATTATAATCATTTTAATCAGCTGTAGGCTTCAGTTTGACTTCATTTAGTTGATTTTCAGTGATTTTTTTTTTGGATATACAACCATTGCTGTAACAAAAGTCAAGTCTTCTAATATTTCTTTATTGAAATCATTGTTATCTTCAGCTTTAGACAAAATAATGATATATTCTCTTTTTTAACCTTACGATAGCCCCCAAAGCATGTAGGAAGCCTAAGTACCTTCTATACACCATGCTGCCGGGTTTTTAAATGTTTAACCCTTTTTTTTTTAAACCGTCAACATTGTTCAGACATGTTGTTTAGACAACCAGAAGTGTCACCACCGTCGTTATACCAATAAGTCGCCTGAGTGCCCTGAGTGATGTCAGTCGGACAGGTCTTACAGTTTAACGTAAATGCCAAATAAATAAATAACCACAGAGGTCTTTACTGGCGGTCGCCCACCAGTTATTCACTGTGCCCAGCATTGCTTAACTTCGCTGGTCTTACGAAAAGCGGTATTTTAAGGTGGCAGGGGCCGAAATGGGCAATTCGTTTGTTACATCTTTACATACTACTGTTGTTTCTTATATTAAGGTTTTTTAATGCTTTTTAACGAATACAATATCTAAATTTATTCAACATATTAATTAAATGTTTTGATGTAGTAAAATAATTATTAAATTAAACTAAAGCTACATGTTTTGAAATCTGTTTCTCAGTTACATCACTGATAATGCTTGTCGATTCAAATTATCACCTAATTTTTGATTCTTAGCATTAAACAATGCTTGCATGGAAAATTTCCATAATTTCAGTATTTTTTTTTTTTTTTTTTGCTTTGGTTGCCTTTGCACAGGAATGCATACAGCCAGGGCCCTTTTTAAAAAAAATATATATTTAATTTAGCCCTTAATATTTTTTTCAAGGTTGTTTCTTTATCAAACAGTATAGCTAACTCAAATTATGTTACGGACATGTTTAATGTCTTCATCCATTATGTTGCCCATAAATACTAATGCAGATTTTAACTAATCAACTAGATATAAAAATAAAACGTTTTTATAATGTGATTTTCTTCAATATAATCTTTTATTTTAATGGTTTTAGCCAAGAAATGACATTTTACCAGAGTGAGATATAAAATTAGGTTTTCTTTATTCAATTAGCTTCTTCAATGCAATTATTTGTGGGTCTAGGTCCTGGACTGGTTTTTAAATTTCTTGATAGTCGAGAATAATCATAATAACAATGTTTTTAATGCACTTTTCTCATTTCTGATAATATTTTGGTTGTTTACAAGTGCTGTTTTTGTACAAAAATCATCATTCCGTTTTCTTTAATCCGCAATTTATTATTTTTTTTTACACATAAAAACGCTGCACGGTTAGGAATAACATGGCTATATCCACTCGTGGGGCAAAAAGAAGAGGGAAGAAAAGGACCAACACGGTTTTCGGCAACATCGTTTTGTTTTGTTATTTGGGGTTTTTAAGCATAGTTGCCGGTCCTCAAATTCTGCATACTATGGCGCCTGCACCAAATCGACATTATTTTTTTTTGGAAAAACGTTGATATTATGGAAAATTAAAAGAAGTCTTTACCTTTAGGAAAAAATCAAATTTTTAATAATCGATCACACTATACCGTTAAAAAGCGCCATTTTATGGTGTTCAATTTAAAAAAAAAGTTTCTTTTTCGACCGGCAACACGTATTTTGTGGACGCCTTGTACATCGCTTTTACCAGAGCCTAATTACTCCTTTCGTTAATGTGATGCATTTTTATTAAAAAAAAAAAATTTAAAAAAAATATCTGCTTTATTTTGCATAGCTTTATTAGAACTCATATATTATATTTGTGTCACCTATGCATCGATGTATTACAAATACAAATGGGATAGGACATATTTTTAAAACGGGATACAAGTTTTTCTTAACAAATACAACATGCACATGTGAAAAAGTCATCATTACAATCCGCGTTTCCACGTGAAGCCACTTTTTACATGCGCTGCACTGAATCCACCCTTCTCCCTTTGTGTCTTTGGAGTAAGGCCTCTTGCAGTAAAAACATGTGGGGTCGTCTGCATTCTCTGAACTACTTGAGGTTTCTTCTTTAAACACGACTCTGGTGACTCTTTTGGCTTTTCCTTTATTACCTTTCTGTTTGTTTTTGTTTTTTCCCTTTTTTCTAAACTGGCATTTAATTCCTCCTTATAGGGTGCACTGGTTAAAACTGCAGTTTTTTCTCTGTTCTTTCTAAAAGTTCTTTTTCTTTCCGTCGTTTTAGGGTAAGCGCAAATAGCAACAGGAGAAACAAAATTTGTTTTTTTAGTTTAGCCTGGGGTTCATTATCATCACCACTATCTGGTTCTCTGATAAAATTATATTCTGTCTGTGCCTTCTCCTTATGTAAGCATGATGTTTGGGACGTAGAAGGAGGTGGAGTAACGCAATATCCAGATTTGGGTGGGGTTAAATTGGTGTTAACAGTTTGTAACTTTTGCTTAGATTTTGTCATAGGAGGTGGTATTATTACTGCACTAATTATGTTGACTCTACTGCATGAAGGTAACATCGCTAAACTCTGATCAGGGTTTTGAAACTTCAGTGGTATCTGTCGGAGCAAACACTGAACGCTGATCGGACTCTGGAACATTAGTGGGATTTGCCGGAGCAAACCAAATTCTGATCAGGCTCTGAAACATCAGTGGGATCTGGGAAAAAATTCCTGACTATAAAAATAAGACAGGGGGCCATAAATGAAAATCTAGGGGGTTTATTTTTTGGCAGCAGTGTGGTGAAAAACACTATGGTCACACCATGTTCTCTTGCTTTTTAATGACGGCTATGTTTTGCGTATGTGTTTTGTGACCATCCAAAATTATCAGCGATGGATTTTCTTTTGACAAAAAATGCATTTTAAGAAATGCTTAAACCATTTCTCAAATAAATGAAGCTGCATTTAGTCGGATGGGTGACAAGCTGCTATGGAACCTGGGGAAGCCCCTTAAAAACCCTCCCTTTATTCGAACTTGAGGATAAATAACCATTGGGGGGAAAATATGAACCTTCAGCATTCATGCAAATAACTGCGGTGCAAAGCGTACCTCTTTCGGCGGAAATTAGATTCCCAGTTGTTTTTTTTCCCCTTAAAGCGATCACTTTTGATGGTCGGCCTTGCACAGTGGTAACACCTGTCTCATCTACATTCCACACTCTGGCAGCGGAAAAATTATGTTATCTTGAAATGCCTCAAACATGTCAAAAAAAGGGAAAGTACATTTTTTTTGTTGAATCCCCTAGCTCTTCCCCCAATGTTTGTTCCGGTACCCTGAGAGACAAATGAATTTTTCTCAGAAATGAGTTAAGCCATACCAAGCCTGCTTTTTCTTTGACGGGATTAAAAAATGTTTTTAAATTGCTACGTACTGCTAGTTGGTAAGCTAGTGATCTCACAGCACTTGTAGTCAAGCCAAATAGCATTGATTCCATATTTTTCATATACTAGACCAAATCAAATTTCTAAAGGGAAAAACCCCCATTTGTCGACTACCAAGGCCTTTTATGGACCTTGAACAACTTTATTCTTTTAACTCTTGTTTCTAGTGTACTTTTGGCCCCAAAAAAATTTTTGAGCCTTCAGGTATCCATATCGTCCAGAAAAAACCGCTTCTATAGCTGCATCCATTGCTTCCTCCCCCCGGATTGCCTGTTATTTTCCCCCAATGGTGGGGCGACATCTTGGGGAAATTTTGTTCCCAAAAAAAAAATTAAAATGGTTATAATTTCTGGTCAAAGTTATTAACTTAAGTGAAATACAAATTTTTATTTATTTATTTTTGAGAGGACCCCAAAATATTTAGTAATACCATTATTTTTATGCGTAAGAAAAAAAGGGGATATTTTTTTATACTTGGGGTTTAAAAAAATGGGATAGTAAATAAAAAAGGGGGGGTATCCCGTTTTACCTAAACTACGTTTGATGAAGTTAAAATAGTTGTCACCACCTACCCCCCAAATAATTTTAAACCCCCTCTTTCACCAAATATAAAGCAACTGTTAAAACTATAATATTACATGCTTTTATTATTAAAATATAACAAAAAAAGGGGCGTTATACTTACGATTTAAAGCAATTTTAAAAAAAACCACAAGAAAATAATTTCACATCTGTAAAAAATTTAAAAAAGAGGCGAAAATGCTGAGAATTTCTGGACAACAAGGAAACATTCTAAGGACCTTAATTATAAGTTCAATCGTCAGATGTCGCGCAAGGCAACAAAAAATACGGCTGGTATCCCGTTTTACCAAGTACCCCTTTTTTAAATAAATTTCCCCCCTACATATTCAATAATAAAAGTGTTTATAGTTTTGTTGCCCCCTTTTTAATAAAATTTTCAAAAAAAAAACGGTAAACCCCCCAAAAGGGGAATTTTTATCCTCTTCCCCTTTTCATAATATCCCCGGGGGAGATATAAATATCAGCAAACAGTTAATATATGGAATATTATACATTTTGTAAAGCTGCCAATATGATGCGAGGGTAAATATTGGAAGATGTTTAAAAAAAAATAAAATTTTGTAGGAAAATTTTTTTTAAAATTTTTTAAATCAATTTAATAGGTTTTGTGGAATAAATATCAAAAGTTTTTTTTTTATAAAAATAAAGCAAAAATTATGGGGGAAAAAAAGTTATTTGCAATAAGGGAATCTTAAAATAAGGGGAAAAAACTATTAACAATCTCAAGTATGGAGGATGTAATTTTGGTTGAAGGTAAGGAAAAATTTTAGACCGACTGGGTGTTTCCACAAAAAAAAACCATGCACACGTTGTGACAAAAGCATATTAAAAAAAAGGAGTAAAATATATAGAGTAAAAAAATAAAAGATGTTTTTGGGGACTGAAACCACACTAACAGAAAAATGAAGGTTATAGCAAAAATACATTTTTGGGGCCGGGACTTAAAACTGGGCGATTTAAATGGCGGGGCGCATAATTTTTTTTTTTACATAAAAAAACCGGGGAAAAATTTGCTTTAAGCCCAAAAAAAAACTTAAATGCAAAAAACCTCTGGCTTGTACTCATATCTTAGCTTTTTTCCTTCTACTACCCTTTTATCCCCAATTTGTTTTCTGAGATGGTCTAAAAAAATTTTTTTCCCCCACCCTTAAGATGGAATAGTCTGTTCCCCAAATATACCGTGTTAGTTCTTGCCTTCATTTATGGATTATACCTGCCGACAACAATAAAATTTTGGATTGGTAGGTATTAAAGGACAGAACGTTAGGGACGGACTTTAAAAATATAAAGATTTATAATTTATTTTTATTTAGGTAAGAATAATCTTAAAATTACATTCAGAAATTAAAATATGAAAAATTTTTAAAAAATTTATAACTGCATTATCTATACATAATTACATTTTTTTTAAATTAATATCCAAATCTAATTCTGTTTTTCTATCAGAGTCATCATTGAGATTAATTACAATAGGATTTATGTTTTGGGATAAATGTAAAAAATCGTTAATTTTTAAAAGTCCTGTAGTGAATTTTTTTGCCCCAACTGGTTTTTATTTACATATTTTTTTTTAAAATTTTTAACACTGGAACTTAAGGTAGATGTAAATTTTCTTGCCCCATTTTGATTTTACTTGGTTCCACAAATGCTGTATGGGGTTTAACACACAGTGAAACCAAAAAAGCCAAAAATATGCCCAGCCTGCAGTCAAATTACCCCTAATATTGTTTTTTAATTGCATATGAATTTAGGACTTAAAATAGGGTTTTTTTTTTTAACTGAATTTAAAATAAATATCATTTTCTAACAAATATTCCTGGATTTCAGTTTTTAAAAAAAATCTGGTGCTTTGTGTAGTAGACGGTGGGGTTGGGGTTTTAAAACCATGACAATAACACTGTTTTTTGGGAAATTTTTTTTTTAAAAAAAGATAATTTTAAAACCCTTTTTTTTAAAAAAGTTCTGCACTTTATAATAATAAAACTAGCCCCCCTTAATATTCTTTGCAGACAACAGCAAGCAGTTTGGGACAAATCCGTCTTCTGGAAAGGTTTTTTATGGTAATGCGTTTTCCTTTATTTAAAGGGTTTTTTAACCCCAAACCCCCTTTTTGTATACTGTTGGTGTGTATCGAACCATGTTTCATCAAAAAAAAATTATGGGTTTTCTAACCTATATCGCCAAATTTCAAAAAGGGGAAAAGGGAAATCTCCAAGTGCGTAATCTGTGCGATTCCATTACTCTTGTTTTTTGTTTTTTTTTGCGGTATTTAAATCCCTTTTTACAAACAACTCTATGGGGGGGGGCCCCCTTAAATTTTTTAAAATTTTTTGGGTTTCCCGTCTACCCTTTTTTTAATTTTCCCCCAAAAAGGTAGGAATAATTTCCCTTTCAAAAAAAACAATATATTTTCCTTCTTATTGGGTCCTCCCCCTTTTTTTCTATACGGTGAGATTGAATATCACTTTTTTTTTTCTTTTGTTCAATTCTTTACTAATAATTTCCCTTATCGATGATATTGGAGTTTTTGTAAGAAAGAAATGTTTCTTTTAAAGCTTCTTATTTAATTAGACCTTTTGATTAAAGTTTCATACAATTTTTCACAACCTGTTTTGCATCTAATGACAAATGATTTCGGTTAACGGGGAAAAAACGGTTATTCAACACTGTCACTAAAATATTAGCCAAAATATTTATATGCCTAATGGTTAAAAATCAAGAAATCCCCCCTTTGGGAAAAAAAAAAAAATTTTTTTAAACCTGTTTTTTTCCACGATTCCTCTAAAATATATCAGTAAACCCCCCAAACAATTTAACTTGGCATTGAAACTTTTTGGGCCCCCTACTAAAAGCAACCTCAAATTTTTTAAACCCCCAAAAAACCTTTGGGTTTTTTCGATTTTTTTCGCCAATAAAAATTTTTTTCCCTTTTTCTGTCAAAATGTGGTAGACTGTTCGGGGGTGACACTAAAAATCCCCTTTCCCTTGTCTTTATTTTAATTATTCAACAACGTTTTGAGTAGTTCTATTTCTGTCCGTTCTCAAGTGTGAACTGATTTAATTTTTAAGCTACTAAAACCCTTAAAAATAGGTGGGGGATTTACTCGTGACGGGGGGTTGTGGTCAAGTGTCAGGTTTTTTACTCAGGACGCCGTATTGGTGCGCCCATAAATGGGTTTTTTTAAAAAGTAGGTATTTCTACAAAATTTTGGGGGGCTTTTTTTAATGAAACAGCCCCTTTAAAATTTGCAGTTTTTTCAAGGGAGTTCCTTGTGAACAACCCGTGTTTCTGACCCTTTAAAAAAATGGACCAAACATATACAAACATATTTTTATTATACCCTGAAAATACTACAATTTCCTTTTTTATAAAATACAGTAAATATGACATTTTCGGGGAAAAACGCACGGTTTTTTTTTTTGATCCCTCTTTCCCGGGGGCTTATTTAAAAAAAAAATCCCTGGAAACTGTTCTTTTAAAAAAGGAAAATTTTTTTTTTAATGACATATTTTATTTTCTGTCCCCCGAAATTAATGCCATTTTTTAAAAAATAAATTCAGATTTGGAAGAAAAAACCCAATATTCCCGATATTATATTACAACAAGGGGAAAGTGAGTGCAGATTTATTACCAGTGAAATCCAGGTTAAGATATGAATATGAAATTACATTTTTACCCAAGGGGGTTTTTTGAAAAGAATAAAAAATTTTGGAATTTACGATATTCCTTAGTTTTTTTTTTAAAAAAACCGTTTTGAATTCCACCTTAAAAAAGTCGATTTTCCCTGTTAAAGGGGTTTTTTGGCAAAAAAAAAAAATACTCCAACCAATACCCCAAAAAAAAGAAAAAATTGGAAATTCCCAAAAAACCCTTTTCAAAAAAAAATTTTTTTTCCGTAAAAAACGCAAAAAAATTTATTTCCCGCCCCCTTTTTTTTAAAAATAAAGGGGGGGGGAAGGGTTTAGGAAAATTTAATTTTAAAAATTTTTTGCATTTTCCGAAAAACCCCAAAAAAAAAAAGGGAAAAAAGTTACGCTCAACATGTTGCCATACCCTTTAGTGGTATTCCAAAAATTGTTGCAAAATACTTTTTAAAAAAAAAAAATCAAAGAATAGCGGACTTTTTGGCGTTCTTCGGCTACATTTGGTAGAAAGCGGGGTGATTTGCTCACTTTAAAAGCACGGAGGATGGCTTTCTCCCCAAGGGGGGGGAAGGATATATGGAAATCCCTACAAAGAAAAAAATTTTTGTATCCCAAAAGTTGTTTAGGCCTTGTAACTTGGAAATTTCAAAATCAACCCGTCAATCAAGAGAACCAAAACATACACGAGCACTTCGCTTCAACATCCCTTTTTTCAATAAAAAAAAACAAAAGGGATTGAGTTTCAACAATAATCAATTGTAAAAAAAATAACCATTAATCAAAACGGTTCCCTCCCAAAAATTTTAAATTTTTTTGATTTTAAAATTTTTTTGTAATTTTTTTTTTTTAATTTGTTTTTTTGTTTTAAAAAAAAATAAATAATCGCAATTTTCTTAAATTTTTTTTTTGGGGGGTTTTTTTTTTTTTGTTGTTTTCGGGGACCAAAAATAAAAAAAATCGTTCATTACACGTCCCGAAATGGATTTTTTCCCTTCTTGCATGACCCCTTTTGGGGTTTTTCACCGCGCACGGGGAAATCGTAATTTCCTACTGGTAATGGGAAAAAACTATTTTGCAATTCCCCTTTTAAAAAAACATTTTTCTTTTTTATTGTACAATTTTACATTCCCTATCCTGGTTGGGGGCACTCTTTCATCTGTTTAGATGAATTTAAAGGGTTTTTTTT
>JAHBCN010023145.1:0-12795 GCA_019359885.1 Listronotus oregonensis | reverse complement strand
CGACCCTTGTAAAAACAACCCGGGCCACGTGTACGTCAAATTACAAACTGCTGTGACAAACGCCTGCCCTTGCTTACTACTACATCCCACCCCTTTTAAAGTTGCCAAATGTACAATTTAAAATAATAAATTTTAAGGCAAAATTCCAGCGGTAGTCATCATACCCCATTCGTCATCTTACCCCATGTTCCCCTACATTTTTTGATCACAAATATTCGTTCATATGCTGCTCGAGACGCCGCTGGACTTAATAAACTTAATCAATTTGGCTCTAAATAATCCGCCTAATGCTATAAACAACACCGCCAAATAACAACAAAATGGGGTAAAGGACCTTTAAGACATTTACGAATAACCTATTATTTTTAGTGTAACACCCCGTATTTTGAGAACAAAAAATTTGAGGATCCATGTTTATATGTATATAATTTTGGTCCCAAAATTTCTTAAATAATTGTTTATTAAATTTATTGTACATACTTAATTAACAGAACACCCTATATATTTACTTAAGCAAGTTTTATTTGAGATATTTTTTAACCTGATCATTAATACTTCAAACCAAAATACGTTTAATTGTAATACAAACTCCTTTTTTATAGTGGCTTATAATTGTTTACCTTAATCGAGAAACAAAATCAGGCAGAATATAACCCTTGATGAGTTTAACTTCGAAGTGGTTAAGGAATTTAAGTACCTAGGAGCGGTAATCACGGATGACAATCGAGTAGAAAAGGATGTCTCAGCACGAATAATGGCAGGTAATAGGGCGTTATACTCTCCTACAACATTATTAAAATCTAGGCCTGTTAAAGAGACAATCCAAACTAACTTTTGTACAGGTCAATAATTCGCCCGGTAGTTACTTATGGCAGCGAAACCTGACCTCAACAACGGAAAATAAATAAGCTTCTTGTGTTTGAAAAAAAAGTTCTCAGAATGATATTTGAGCCCAATAGAGATGAAAGAAACAACAGGAGTGTGGAAAAGACGCCACAATGCTAAATTGGCGGCAATGTATGGCAGTGAAAACATAGTCAGACACATAAAAGCTAACCGAATAAGATGGGCAGGTCATGTAGTAAGATCAGAAGACCACAGATTGATAAAAACAGTATTCCTTGAGAGACCAGATGGCAGAAGATCAATAGGTAGACCGAGAAAAAGATGGAAGGATGCTGTCGCAGCAGATTTATCTAAGATGGGAGTCCAGCAGTGGCAAGTGGAAGCACAAGATCGTACGAGATGGAGAGCAATACTGGATTTGGCTAAGACTCACATAGAGTTGTAATGCCAGGGAAGAAGAAGAAGAGAAACAAAAAAGTCTTAAAGCCTTTGAAAGAGAAAAAACCAGTCTCTTGTGTCGATAAGTCAAGATGAGACGAGAGACGAAAATCTCTCGCCACTGCATCACTACAAATAAGGGAAAAATTCAAGCAATTATATTTTTTAAAAAATCTCAAAAAATAGAAGTTTTCCCAGCAAGTGCGGAAAGTGATATTTTTCGGCACGCAAGAGTTGGAAACATTATTTTTCCTACGATCACATTAAAAAAAACACTTACTTTTAAACATTTATTGTTTTACAAGTAGTAACATAATTTATAACACAGATACAATACATTTTTAAATCAGGTATTATTAGTAATATTAAAGTATTCCAGAAATACATCTTCTTTCATGCTTTTGATTTGCTCTTCTTGAACCAATTTAAAAATTGGGTGTATTGCTGCTCATATCTTTCTTTTGATTTTCTGGGTAATAGGTTCATATTCACCTCATTGGCAGCCTTCAAAATATCTTCAGGAAGCTCTTCGTCGGAATAATTCATTATTTGGTTTGTTATTTGACCTAATATTTTAAAAGTTGTACAGAAACTTCAATTACTTTTAAAGAAAAACTGCATAGGTAGATATTCAAAAAAATACGACAGGGTAGATTAAATATAAGCATCCAAATTGGTAGGTATTTTAATTAAGAAGTGATCCAATTTATTATTAAACCAATCCGATACAGTATTAGGTCTAAATATAGATAGTGATACTTTCCCGCACTAGTGCGGGAAAGTGACAACTTTCCGATATAAAATACGTGCAGGAAAGTAGACAAATATGCACGGTCGTAGAAAAATATTTTTTTTGTCTTATTCTCTCTGTTAATTCATAGATCGTTTTATTCATAAGCTCATTTCTATTCCCCCACATAAAATAAAGAGAAGTTAACGCAATAATTCCCCTAAAAGATCGTTTACGAGTTGTATGTAATTTAGTTACGATTCATTAGTTGCCGAAGTCCCCATTAAATGTTTTTTCAAACCGATAATTTCCGACCTCGGTCGAGTTTTCGTCTGCTCACTCCCATCGTTAAGAAATGTAATTGTAATTTAGAGCTATAATTTGTTTATTGCGTTTGTGCGTTCGGGGGATAATTCGATTAATTATTAATTGAAAATAAAACTTCCGTACAGTTTTGTTTGGGAGTGAGCTTAAGTAAATTAGGGAGAATTATTTTATGCATAATTAATAAGGTATGGTTATCGTGGTTGTTTCTTTTAATTGGTTTGTTTTAAATAGATAAAAAATGTTTCAAATATTCAGTTATTTGCGATTTGATCAAAAACTACCCGATTTTTTTTAAATAAACGAAAATCGTTTAATTTTTATTCTTAATATTAAGGGCAACATTACTTGCATCAAAAATTGGAGCACCAATATCCCAAAGGATCTAGCGAAATTGGGTCGATCATTTTGCTAATATACGTTATGTATGGTACGTTCCACAATAATTCATTGATTTCTTATTTTGATTCCAACTTTCTACTGGGATATTATTTACATATTTTTAAATTATTTTCTATAACCGAACCACTGAGTGTAGAAGTTGTATTTTCTCTTTTAATCATCGTCTCCAACTGGTCCATATATGTTCTATTGGGTTAAAAATACAGTAATACGGAGGGAGGCGTAAAACTGTGTGGCCACTAGCTGTGCCATTAGCACTTGCGAGATTGTCACAGATATATTCCTTTTCAATATCGAATGTTCTTGAAACATTTAAAAGGTCCTTTTTTGTATAGGTTTCTTCGAAATATATATTATTTTCCATCATATAGTTTTGAATTTCCACTTTTATATTATTTGTATTTGGCACTTTATTTATACTAGTTTTGGGCACATTCGGAAGCAGACGATTCTGAAACCAATCTTCAAACAATATAGCATCCGTGTCTTGATGATAATCCAAAGATGTATTGGTTCGAATATCGAAATTCTTTGTCCTTTGTTTGAGGGAGTTTTAGTTTGACATTTAATTGTTAAATCGTTCCAACCTTTTTCAGGAGTGTCGTGGGTATTAAACCAAGTTTCGTCTAAGTACATAATAATTAAACGATTTTCTTCCCTTTATTGTCTGATAAAATTCAAATAATCTCTACGACATACTTGTAAACGCTGCGATTCCATTAGTACTTGTCTTTTGTCAGTGGTACGCAAGGAAGTTTAAAGGTGTATGGAAGCCCAATGCTATGGCCCATTTGATCAAAAAATGTCCAGCCCAGTATGAAAATAACTGTCAGAGTTGGCCCCACCGATTTTGCGCAATAACGAAATTCCACGAAATGATTTAATGTGTTGTCTACTTACACACTGATAAATCAGTGTGTAGTTAGGCAACACATTATACTTTTATGAGAGCCGTATTAGTTTCGATTGTTTTGCTTTGTGTGATTATATTTTGTGGTTGCAGAAGTTTTTTGGATTGATAAAAACCTTCTTATTTTAATGATTAGTGTTTATTAAATTGTGACTATAATTTTGTGTTTATTGTTTGTTACTTATAATATCGTAACAAAATGACTAGAGGTTGTATGGTTTTGTCTTGCAAATCTAAGGGTAACATACCCGGCATTTTTCACTTTAGGTTTAAATTAGGTGCTTCTTATGAGACGTAACGTTAGGTAACCGAATAAATAATAATATATCAATTATAAATTATAGAAAATGAAAATTTCATAGGAAATAGCAGTGAGAAAAGTAAGGCAATCTTAACTATCTTTTAGATGATTTCCACAATGTTTGTGTATTTCTGTGGATTATTAAAAAGAAATAAGGTTTACACTTAGGTACTTTTATTTCATTTAATAATTTAGTACATTCTTTTAAAGGATCAAAATTATTAATTACTGGGCAGACCAGGCAAATTTTAATTTATACAGGTCCCTCTAATTGAATAAAAGAAAGTACAATTTTATGTTAAAGTTACTTTTTGCTTTTTCTGTATTTGTTTAAAAAGAAATTATATTTTTGGTTTCTTAAACTTACATTATCAACTTTTTAAGCTTGACATACTGTAGACACATAATATTTAACGGTTACTGTTACAATGGATACCTAGGTACCAAAGGTTACTAAACATTATTAGCCACTGTTATTCTGTCTCATGAATGTTTGTTTTAGTGAAAAGTATTGCCTAAAAAGCAGTTATAAAAATTTCACTTTTAATTACACCACAATCTTAGGATAAGATTAAACTCATTTACACTATCTTGCCCTTCTTTTTTTTTTTATCACAAAATTGGTGATAAGTACATGAATACTATCATACAATGTTTGAAATTTATTTTTAAAAATCGTGTTTTTATTTATTTACTAAAATTTTTGGTAAAAATACAAAAACTCCCTCAAATATCGACCATTTAAATAGAAGGCTGTAAAGTGGCGCCATCTATTCTTTCCATATTATATCAGATGATATAAAATCCAATATTACACAATAATTTTAAATATTCTATGGTAGTATCGTTTAATAACCAACAATTTTGTGCAAAAAATAAAAAAAAAGTGAATGCTTGAATTTGACATTTGATCATGTCAACTTTATAGGTAGTAAAAAAGAATTATGGAAGTCCGGCTCTGACCTACTATTCATTGCGCAAATTCCGGGGGGCCCAACCCCCGATTCCCCTTCCCCACGCCTGGAAAAATTTTGTTTACAGTTTTGGGGCCCCTTATTACATTTTTAAATCCTTGGGGTACGATATTTAAACCCTTTTTTTTTTCTCTTTTTCCAAAGGCTTGTCCTGCCACATGAAATGTCGGTTTCGTCTGCTGTAGGTCCTTTTTTTAGCGTATCTTTTTTGGGGAACATTTGTTTACTGTACATGTTATAAATTTTTCTCCGAATCGTCTTTATCAGTTTTTTTCATCTTCTCAATTTTCCGCTGTCACCCCTTTTTTTTTCGGGCTGGGTGGGTTTGGTCACTATTTTTTTTACTACAAAAAAAGAATATTTTTTTTAAACGTTTGCCTCATTTTGAGAGCATGTTGACTTTATATGTGGCAAAAGAATATTTTCTCAAATGAAGAAACCAATTTCTTTATTTCCATGGACGTAACCCAAAAAAAAAATGTTTTTGCTTTAAAGATATTCGAGTTTTAAAAAAAAAATAACTAATTACATACTTTAAAAAAAAAAATTTTTTTAAAAAAATTTTCATACCATTTTTTAAAAAATACTGATGCTCTCAATATGAGAGACTTGTTTCTTGTTTTAAAATTTTATTTTCATTTAAAAACCTTGATATTTTTAATTGATAAAATTACTAAAAAATACAAGGCTCAAGTTTCTCAATTTAAAAATTTGACCATAAAGAAGAAATTGTTCTTCAGTGTAAATATTACAAGGGCGTGTTTTAATACCTTATTTATTTATTTTATGTAATTTAGGATCTCAGTTTTAAACCCCCATTTCTTTCTATTGTGATACTTTTTTAAATTTTTTGAAAAATATTTTTTTTGGGCCCTTAATTTTTTTTTCATGAGTCTGTATTATTAAATAGGTATACTGTGTGTTTGGGAAGAAAAGTAAATTTCAATGGGTTATTTTAGACGTCAAATTGAGTTTAAAATATGAAAAAAAAACATATAAATGTGGGCCCCAAAATGCTTCGAGATACAGGAAAAATTAGTCTTGGGGAAAACCCCTTTTTGGAAATTTTTTTTAAACCTAACGGTTTATGTAAAATTTAATTTTTAAATAAAAAAAGATTTTTTTTTTTTAAACTTTCAACCAGTGGACAAAAAACATTTTTAAACATTTATATGAACTTTTTCTAAAATTTTCCCGTCCCCAAATCCCTTATTAAAATATTTGCTTTTTCTTCCAAAAACCCTGTTTATTTAAACTAACTCATGAAACAAAATATGCAAAAAGTTAATCAGAGACAATGCCGTTGTCGTATTTCAAAAACAAATTTTTTTTTTAGATCCAAGAGATTTTGGGGGAAAATTCATGTTACTTTTTGAATTCTGAACTATGAAAAATATTTGGTACCTGAGAAAATAAAAAAAAAATTTTTGAAAATTATAAAGTTTTTATTTTTTTTAATATATATTATTTTGCAGTAAAAAAAAAAAAATACTAAAATTTCTAAATAATACAAGCTCAAGAAACCTAATCTTTGAAAACTAACAGAAACATTCTGTTTAAATATAAAATATCTCAATAAGCGGCAAACAGTCTTTTTGGTAAAATGTAATATGGGCCGGGTTTTAAGTGGTAACGTTCAACTTGAACTTAACTGGTGGTTGACGTTTCCGGCATCTATTGATAATGGCGGACAGTAAAAAATTATTCAAACTTTTTGGTAGATTTTTATAAATTTTTGGGGGGATTAGAAGTTTTTTAGTTTTTTTTTCACTACTAAAGAGGATAGTCCCCAAAGAAAAGGGGTATAAATAATATTTTAATAATGAAAAATACTTACCAGCATCAAATTCCCGATTTAGATTTTAAAATTTTCACACAAGGTCGTATCAATAATACTAGTAAACTAACCAAAAAACCCTCTAAATGTAAGCCAAAATCACGGACATACCCCAGCGGCCATATTTTATCTTTTTCTTTTTTAAATACTTTTTATAGATTTTTGTTGCACCTATTCTGGTATTGACATGGTATATTACCAAAATCAAGAAGTTCTTGGAATGAGATCTTGAAATTTTAAAATGAGATAAAGGGGTTTTAACTGGAATCTGTTGCAAAATAGTGAAACTTATATTACAAAACAAGAGTTTATATATTCTCAATTTTAAAATTTGGGAAAATTATTTTCATATTTTATTATTTTAATTAAGATAGCTTTGAATTTAAATTGTGACTTTATAGTTTTTAAATTTACGTGACTCTTTTTTTCGCAATGAAAAAATTTTTTTTTGAAATAAATGGTTTTTAAAAAAATGAATAAATCGACTAAGGAAATTTATGTTTGTTTTAAGACTTATAAAACCCTTTAGAACAAAAACATTTTTTTTTTTTTTTTTAATTTAATAGCACGGGGTTTCTAAACAAAATTTTTTTTAAACCATCTATGTTCTTATTTTAAAAAATTTTTTTTTTGTTTTGTGCCGTTAATGCAACTTCCCTCTTTTCCCATAAAACTTCCTCGGTTCCCCACCCTAAAGGGTACGGTAAACGTTCTTTATGATGTTTTTGGCATCAAGTGATAAATGTTTTTTTTTCTTAACCATAACTGGAAGGAATATTATCTAAAGTTTCACACAGATCTAAAATATTTTGAATGCTCAATAACAAAACGGAAATACGTTGACAAAACCAAATGACCTTGATGAACTAAGATGAAAAAGACGTTTTATATTAAACACAATTTGCTATTAAATCTACATAAATATACCAAAAAGAAGGTACAATGATAAATAGAATTTAAGTCCCGGATTCCTGGGTACTTAAAGTTCTGGAGTTTATAACCAACAGTAGCAGGTAAAACGAGAAATCAACGAATTATTGTGGAATATACCATACCGAAGTATAATGGTATATAAGTAGGTGGCACCAAAAAGTTCTGCAAAATTATAAGAAATAGAACATATTTGTAAGGAAAAATTGCTTTATTGTTTTTAAATAATTTTCCTTTTACTCAACACATTTATTTATTTGATTAAACCAATTAGTAAAACATGAATGCCATTTTTCCCGGGCCACATTCAAAACAAGGTTTTCAAACGCAGAAACAGCCTCATTTGGATTTAAAAAACGCTGACCACGCATTTTATCTTTAAGTTCTGGAAACAAAAATAAGTCACATGGTGATAGGTCGGGGCTGTAAGGTGGATGTTTCAATAATTTCACTTCGACTGAATAAAGTTGATTTGGTTGCAGCTTTCGAATCTCTTACGACACGGGCATTTTCCCGTCCCCAAAAAAAAATCAAGTCTCCCTTCAACATAGACATCTTTTTTTTTCAGTTGTTTGAAAGTAATGGAAAAATTCATTAATTCCCAAATCTTAAAGTATCTGGAAAAGCATAAGATCTTGCATGATAGACAATATGGATTTCGTCACAGTAGATCCACGGCTGATCTTCTTTCCTTTGTCTCACACAACTGGAACAAGTCCCTTGAGTTTCTTGGTGAATCCCATATCGTTGCTCTTGACCTTCCCAACTTTCGTCAGGTCTGGCATGATGGGCTTCTTAACAAACTTCCTTCTTACGGTCTTCCACCCAAGCTTTGCTCTTGGCTTTCCAGTTTCCTTTCTAATCGACGTATATCAGTTAGTGTAGATGGTCATTCCTCCAGCTTCTACCAAATTAATGCTGGGGTGCCTCAGGGCCTAAGTGCTGGCACCCACACTGTTTCTTCTACACACATTAACGATCTTCTCTCTTCCACGATCAATCCCATTCATAGTTTTGTTGACGATAGTGTCCTCCACTCCCAGTATTCAATTTCTTAAGCCACTGTGTAATTCTAATTTCGAAAAAAAGCGCAGGTCAATGCAGAGATCTCTTTCACAAGACCTCAAACTTATCTTGGATTGGGGCGCCAAATATCTTGTTTAGTTTAATGCCTCGACAACACAGTCTGTTCCTGTCGCGAAAAAGTCTGCAAATGCTCATCCCTTACATATGAGCGGCCAAGCTCTGCAGAGCAAAAAAGTCGTTTAATCTTGTCGGCGTTACTTTTGAGAATAACCTCAACTGGCACAAACACATTTCATCCATAGCTTCGGCAACTTCAAAAAAGATTGGATTCCTTTTCCGAGCCAGAAAGTTTTTCTTTTCTTCCACTGTACACTCTGTATGTATCCCAAATCAGACCCTCTTTAGAATATTATTCTCATGTCCGAGGAATGGCATCCCCTACAACACTTAGCATTCTGGACCCCATTCAAAGAAGAGCCGTTGTCTTATTAATGATCCAACGCTCATAGAAAGGCTTGCTTTTCTTGCCGTCGAGCTGTAGGGGATCTGTCGCTCTTCTATAGGTATTTGCACGGCTTCTGCTCAGAGGAATTGGCCAGGATAAATTTTTTCTCTGGCAGCTCCCAACAGAGCAAATAGTGCAACTTTTATGCATCCTTTTACAGTTCAGTTAGAAAGCCCCGAACTTCCCGCTTTCTTCATTCCTTCATCCCTAGAGTGTCAAGACTATGGAACCTGCTGCCCGCAGAAGTTTTTCCTTCTCCTCCTAATCTCCAAAAATTTAAGTCCCGTGTGAATAAACTCCCTCTCACCACACTGAAGACACCCAGGTACGTTAGTACTTAGGCATCAGCCTTCGTGGACTGTCCCAAGATAAAAAAAAAAGCTCTGTACACACAACACATGAGGTCTGTTCGTTATTCAGTAATATTTTACACTATTTTACACTTTTTCGACCCACCTAGTCCTAAAAAACACCTTCCGTAAGAGCAATCACGTAAAAGAATAATAAAATAGTGTACACTATTTCTTAATAACAATAAGACCTAGTAAACTTTCAAAAATAAATATTTTTTTAAAAAGGTAAAAAAATTCAGTTTTTTTTTAACTTTCTAATACCTTGATTTATATTGCATAAGTTTTTAAAAAATATCGTAAGAACCGTTTTCGAGATATTCCAAAATGCAAGGCTTTCATACATGCCAGATATCCACAATGTTAATTATGCACAATTTAATTGTCAATATCTCGTTTCACAGACAATAAAAAAATCCTTTTTTTTTCAGTTAGATAAAAGACACTTTTAACCCGATGTTTTAATTTTATTTAATTCCTAAGAAAAGCCGTTTTACGAGTGAAATAACTTAAAATATTTTTCGAGTCGTTTCCGTTTTAGTTCGTACAAGTATTTTAGTAAAAATTTAAAATTGACTTTTATTATGGGTTCCCTTATAAACAGTTTATGTATGCGAAATAAAAATATTAAACATCGACAACGCAGCGCAAGACATAAAACACGAATACACTTTCATACTTCATGCACTATTATTCGCTGCCGCCACAAACAAAAAAATCAGTTGGCAGCTGGAAAAAGCAAGAACGAACAGCGCTTCGGTCGCTACGTACTCTGACGGAATCGGATCAGTTATCGGCGCAGGAAAACCTATTTATTTATACCTCTTCCGAATAAAAAAAAGGTCCTGTTCCAAAGTATCAAAAGCCGGATCTAGATTCGACGACGATCCCGAAAGATTTTGATTGGTCAAACAGAACATTGTGGCCCCACATGTTCTGACCAATTAAAATACTTCGATGATCGGATCGTCGGAAATCGGATGCATGGACTCCGGCTTAAATCGGTATACGTAGTTGTTAAAATTATTTAATTATTTTTAAAAATATCTGATACAAGATAGTGTCAATGACTGGGGCTAACGCAAATATAAGTTTTCTCAGGAAAAAGTTATTTATTGTTAAAATTATACAGCTGTATATTATTCTAAACCGCAATAAATTAGTTTTATCAATATAAGGAAGTGTTTGTGTAATCCCGTAATAAACTTTTTTTGATATATTGTGGTCTTTCAGTTCCTTAGAAAATAATTACATTTATTTAAACCAGCAAAATAATATTTTATGGAAATTTAAATAATGTGTGCAGCCAAAAGGTAAAAAATGTTAATAAAGAATTGTACAGAGTAAACATAAAATTAACTTTAATACTATACTGAGTGACAAAAAACGGTAAAAACCTATTTATATACAATAAACTGTATTAATTTTAGGCAGTGGATATTCGTCTACACAGTTTACGTATAATATTTTTGACTAATCGTCCCCACATATAGTTTGATCATGATTAGTATATATATGATAAGATTGAAAATCGGTTTTCTTTGAAAAGAAAAAAAAACAAAAAGTAACTAAAAAGGTTTGATTTAAACTGGCGGCCGCTTTTGCTTTTTATAATATGCCGCATTCCGCACGTGTCTATAAAAATAGTCCATATAAAAAAGCAAAGGCGGCCGCCACTTCAAATCAAATATTTTTAGTTAGTTTTTACGCTTTTTTGTTCTTTTCAAAGAACACTGAATTTTCATTTACATACTGATCCAACTATACAGGGTGTTACAGAATGTTGTGAGGAAAATTTAGGGGCAGATTCTACATCATAATATATAAAAAAAAGTTCCAATAAACATGGGTACGGAAATGCTTTGTTTTTATGATACGGGTTGTTTAAAGTTTTTCGCCTTTTATAGTTTATTTCACATTCCTCGAAAACCCGTAGAGATA
Source organism: Listronotus oregonensis (assembly GCA_019359885.1). Classification (NCBI taxonomy): domain Eukaryota; kingdom Metazoa; phylum Arthropoda; class Insecta; order Coleoptera; family Curculionidae; genus Listronotus; species Listronotus oregonensis. Next base: position 1,281 of record JAHBCN010023145.1, on the reverse strand, counting down.
AAGATAAGGCACACGCAAATGTAGATTAAGGTCACTTTAAGTACAAAATTATTTTCAGGGGACTTACATCAGTGGGGTTCATGCCGGTAATTTTATTTTTTTGCGTAGAAAACTTACGCCACTGGTTTCGAAAAAAAGTATTGCTTTTTTAAACAGTTAAATTCTTTTAAAAATAATTTGGACTTTGTCGTCTGACCACTGTTTTCGAAATAAAAATTAATTTATTAATCCGTATAATAAGCTGTTTTCCCAGAGACCTCAAAAATGTTGAAGGGTCAGAAGAAATATTCGAATGCGATTTACAGCATGCATTAAAGGAGGGAACCATTTTGGATTTGATTAAAGAATACGAATCAATCCTAAACAATTAGTAGAAATAAAATAAAAAATTATAAATAATTTGGCTAAAACACAGTTTGTAAGGCCAAATAGAGAAAAAAATTCGGGAAAAGTATGTACTTTTTTTTTTATTTCGAAAACGGTGAGTCAGAACGAAAAAGTTCAAGAGGTACTTTTTAGGCATAATTAAACTGGTTTAAGAAGCAATACTAATTTTTGCAAAACCAGTGGCGCAGTTTTCTTCGCAAAAAAAGGAAATGCCTTAGAAAAAAGTAAGTACATGTAAATGTGACCTATATTTATACATTTGCGTGTACAAAAACTCATTTTCAATATCTCCAAGGGGTTTTTTGAGAAATGTGAAATAAACTATAAAAAAACAAAAAAATTTAAACACTCCCGATCATAAAAAAAAGCATTTTCGGACCCATGTTCATATGAACTTGTTACAACTTCCTTTCCTATTTTATTCCATACATGGAGATGGAACAAAACAAAGGGGAAAAGCACAATTTTTTGAGATTTTTTCCTTTGCCCTCTGTGCAAAGATGTTAAGGTTAGCTCAGGGCGTAAAGGTTGGAGCACGCTAGTAATTTTTAAAGATAAAAAAATTTAAAAACTAACTCTCTAACAGTACAGGTAAAATAAAAGATTATAAAATTCTAAAAAAAAAATTTAATGGGGAACATTTATATGTACAAAAATTTCATTTTTTTTATATTGGTACAATCTTGAAATGTTACAAAAATTCTTTTTTAAAAGAAGATTTGAAATTCATTCAAACTGACTTTTTAAATTGGCTTTGGTGACCTCTTTTGGGTAGCAGATATACCTTCTTCCTGTGCTGAGGTCGTGGTTGATGAACTCCTAACAAGTACGTCCCTGAAAGCTGGGCGATGACGTCCCGTAGCAGCGGGGCCGTGGAGGTTGTTGTTCACAGCA
>JAHBCN010023144.1:0-12756 GCA_019359885.1 Listronotus oregonensis | reverse complement strand
TTCGAAACCTGGCAGACCCACAGTTTTTTTTCAGTATTTCTAAAATCGTTAGTGCGCTTAATTTATTAATAGCGTATCTAAAAAGCACCTTAAAAGCCCCTAGTTTTGATATAAATTTTGTTACAATTTTTTGAGTTAGGCTAGCTCATTTTTTATACAACTTTCTTAGATCATAAGGATTTCATTTCATTTATTGACCCCAAAAAAAAAGTGATGAGGTCATGCCAAAAACAAAATGTCTTCTACAAGAATCCAGGTTTCTAGCAACAAAACAATTATTTTTAGAAAAAGGCTTTATGACCTTTATGTTGGGTAGATCTATAAGGTTTTCCTTTCTCATATGGAATTTTGTTAGGATCCGTTGGTCATAATAGATTTATGGACAAATATAAGATATACTAAAAATCGAGGCTCTTGATTAAGATTACGTTTGATGTTGTTTAGGAACTAATAAATGGGAAAATAAATTATAGCTTAGAAACACTAAAAAAAACGCTTTTATAGCAAACCGAACTTAAAAGTAGAAAATAATTTGGATAATAATCAATTTGGAATAAGATTAAAATAAAAAGTAAGTTATTAATATAATTATTCGATATCCAATAGTAAAAAGCGTAGGGCAATTTACTATATTTTCATAATAAATCTAATTTTGTAAATAGCTACCAATAAAATAACTGTAACATTTAATATCAAGCATCCCACGTTATATAAATAAATTATGTTGTTTATAAATTAATTTTTATTTTAATATTATTTTAAATTAATTGGTCATAATTGATTATCAGACTTTCTATCACTGTAACACAAACTCTTTGTACTTGAAAATTATTTTCTACTTTTTAATTTGATTTCCTATAAAATGTGTTTTTTTAGTTTTTTATACTATAATTTATTTTCATAAATAATAGCTTTTTTTCGAATAACCTAAATGACTATATATCTTTATGGCAATATCGCCCCCTGAGGTACGATGTATGTGTTGGGAGCAAAGCCCGAAAACGGCCAATGAACGGAAAAAGTGGCCAAACCCCGTTCTGGTCGACAGCATTTTGCCAATGTCCGAAATACCGCTTTCCGGCCGTTTAACGTAGACCAGAACTCGTTCTGGACCTTTTGCAATTGCCAGAATGCGTCTAGCATACAAACAAGCTGTCCAAAAACAGATTTTGTGCGTGTTTCAAAATAAAAAGCCGCTTTGCTTACCAGAACTAACCATGACCGACTAGAACTTAGGGCTTTTGAATTTGTCTTGATTATTTGTGGAAGTTATAAACAAAATTTTAACAACGTATTAGAAAAAACTACACTTTTAAAAAAATTTATAACTTCTATCATATCAAAAATTATAAAAATTTTGTTAATAACTTCTATGTAGGGATAATTTAGACAAATTCAAAAGCCCTAAGTCCTAGTCGGTCATGGTTAGTTCTGGTTAGCAAAGCGGCCTTTTATTTTGAAACACGCGTTCTGGTCTACCTTAAACGGTCGAAAAGCGATATTTCGGACATTGGCAAAATGCTGTCGACCAGAACGGGGTTAGGCCACTTTTTCCGTCCATTGGCAGTTTTCGGGCTTTGCGCCCAACATATGCATAAATAAAATTAGTTTTTATAAATTTTAATAACCGCAGTCCTAATAGAAAAGTCTTTACCTGATAACTTTTATTAATTCAGTGTATTTTACTATAAGAACACTGGACCAACATATACAGTTTAAAATAATCCCTTCACTACACATATTTCTAAGCAAATAACAAATTCACAAAAAATTCAGATATACTACACATGCAACTTAAAATACCGCATTAGGATTGTTGGTCACAAACTAAAATCACAGACAATATTAAATCAACCCCGAGCCGTCTAGAAAAGGTTTTATATTTACTACCTCTGAGCCTAGTTAATAAAACTTCAGTGACGCCACTTTCATAATTATATAAACAATCTGGGATGTTATTACATTGAATTGTTAACAAATCAGGAGACAACCCAAATTTAAGTAACCATCACTTAGACCTTTCCGATTTAGTCGACAATAGTATAGTACTAAAAATGTGTAGAATGCCTTGTTTTGGCTGTGATAATATGGCTATTCAGAAATATCTAATTGTATATAAGCCTTTTAATTATATGTATATAAGTATGTCACAGTATGTTTTCTATATAAAATATTAAACTTAAAAAAAAATAAAAACATTTATTAGGAGTTTAACTTGTAAGAAAATATGTTATCTCCTTAGCAAAATAAGTACAACAAATTTGAATTTTCTATTTGTAAATCATTTTAAGAGCTCTTAATAAAAGTTATCAAGTTCGTATATCTTTCACTTGTTGGTTTATTTTTTCTCTTGTGAATTTTATCTTCAGAAATGCAATAAGATATGAAGAAAACCAATAAAACGACACAGAAGACGATGGCAAAGTATGTTTATGTAGGTGTGCATAAAACGGAATCTTCGTTAATAAATGGTTATGTACCAGTTCACAGAAAAGCTTTTGGTTGGTTTTTCTTCTTTTTGGTCGTTCCAAAAATGCCAACTGTTCTCTGAATTTATACAGGGTGGTTTAACTTTTAAATTAAAAAGTTGAAGATAATTAAAAAGGGTAATAAATTCATGGTAGTATGTGCATATCTGACAATGGGTATAGTGTTCCGTTGGAATCGCATTTCGACTGACGGATTAAAAGATTACGAGAGGGAATCTTTCTATAGCCACTTATTTTATTTCAAGATCCTGAATGCAGGTGATGGGTAAAAAAAATGTAAAATATTTACGTTGATGGAGATTTTGTAAAAAAATATTTCACATATGTTTACGATGACAATAATTTATTTTAAGTTAACTTTAGAAAATTTTGTATTTATTTTAAGTAACAATAAAATTAAATAAATTTATAGAAGACATTTGCAATGTCAAAACAAAAAAATCAATATTTTGTCAGTGTTTGTTAATACTTTTAAAGCATATTGGTAACAGTAAACATAAATAATTAATTTAATTTTGTTGTAACTAAGAATGAATGCAAAATTTATTTGAAAATATAAGACGCTTTGAAAAATCAACGAATACATAAGGTTACCATAAAGAAAAATTACGTAATATCTCTTTTGTTGTAACTTAAATTATTTGTTTAGATATTATTTTTAATTCTACGCAAAAAACAGTCGAGAAGTGTGTTTCCTGAAAAAAAAGTTAGAAGGCTTCGAACAATATGAGCGACAGCTCATTTGACGTGGAATGCAAATCTGAGAAAGGCGTTTTAAATGATTTTTTCTACCAATAAAAATTGCAATTGTTATTAACAAAAAACGAAAAAACGTAAAAGCCATTTTGATTTTTGATAATAACTCAAAAACTATAAGACATAGCAGAAATTGCAAAAAAGATCCTTGAAGAGGATAATATTTCCAAGAAAAAAGTCTAACCTCCCGGACTTCTATCTTCATTAATTATAATTTTAATTTAATGCTAAAAATGGGCTTTCACGCGACATTTTTGGTTGCGCGCTCGGCGTCGAAACCATGTACGTCACACTAAATAATTGTTTTTAGGGTATAAAATATATATTTTTTTTAATATTGTATATTCAAAACGCTTCAAAGAATCTATTTCCGTTAAAAATTTAACTTAATGGTAGTTTTTTAACAAGTTAGACAATTGTTAACCAGCAAAATTGTTTCGAACTCTTAGAACACTACCTTATCTCATAAAATAGACCAATATATAAAGGGTGTCTCAACAAGAGCGCCGGATTTGAATTTGCCGCCATTTTGTTTGTGCGAGTAATTCAATGTTTATTTTTTGACAGTTGTCATGTACATACCACGCGATTAAAAGTTATGGAGCACTATTCAAACGAACAACGTTTAATTATTGTGAAAACTCATTACAAAAATGGGGAAAGTTTCGCGGAAACAGTTCGCAGATTACCAAATGAGTCGACAGTTCGCCGCTTAATTAAAAAATTTGAGACGAAATTTACATTGATGGATAAGAAGACTCCTGTTCGCCGCCGTCCTTGTCGATCCATCGAAAACATAGCCGTAGTGAGGGAAAGTGTGGCAGAGAATCCAGGCACTTCCATTCGGCATCGTGGTCAAGAAAATTGAACATTACCAGGCCCACCCTGCAACGAATTTTAACAAAAGATCTGCATCTGCATGCGTACAAGATTCAACTGACGCAGAAACTTAAGCCAAGGGCCGAGAAGACGAAACATAGAGAAGCGACAGCATTCATTCCCGCCGAAATCTTTCGAGTGGGGATAGTACGGCCAACTGTCATTTCAACGCGCTTGACGACGAAATTAGTCCGGGTATTCCGTGCATTCAAAAGTGTAATTAGTTTTAGTCCGGTATTCCGTGCATTCAGAAGTGTATTTTGTCAAATTTATTGTGTTTTTCTGCTATTACATTTCGTTTTTCTTATAAAATATGCCTGGAAATACGTGTGCATATCGTGGGTGTCACTCAAAAGATGGCCAGAATTATTTGTTTTCGTTTCCGAAGGATCCGATAAGGTAAATATATATATACACGCTTATTATATTATTTAATATTTAGTTGGTTTTTTCAAAATATTTCTTAAAATCATGTATAACGTAGTAGATATTCATATCAATTCTAATCTAATATACCAAGTAAAATGGTCATTGACAGGTCTTTTATGTTATTTTTTTTACTTTTTGTAATAGACCTTTTTGTGATGTAGGGTTCAATTATGGTTAGAGGCCTGTTCACGATTGGACTTGCTACCCAAAATTGCAACTTGCAATAAGAACCATAAAATATGTGAGCTTCACTTTGAGGAAAAGTTCATTTCTAAAGGTTTATCAAGAAAGCTTTTACTTCCCGGGGCACTGCCTACAATATTTCCTAAGAAATTGTTGGAAATGCAATACAACGATAACAATCAGCAGTTATTGGAAGAATCATCTCAGGAACCCCCTAACAAAATTATTGTTTTATCAGGTATAAATAAAATATTAGCTGTAGTATATCTCTAAAAACATCATTATGACCTTAATTAGGTATCTTTTAGGATTTGTTTTATTAGTTATTTTAATTTACTTTCAGATGTTTTAATCAAACCTGCAATAAAATCTAATGTACAGTCTTGTGTGGATATAAATGGTAAGTTTTAATTTTTAAACAAATGAAACAAAAATGACCAAGAGGAGTGATAACTTGGAAAGAAATAATACTTTCAAACTTCCACAATTTTTTATTTTTAAGTTTTATTTATAAAAAAAAACCTGACATGTTTCGCAACACTGTTGCTTCATCAAAGGAGTTTAAATGATTGATTTTACTTTTTGAATTAGAAAAAATATTTAATAGTAATTTTGAGCAAATTTGTATTTGGCAGGGAATTTCTCATAAACTATTGAGTTTAATGAATAGACAATGTTATGAGCATCCCTGCCCCCAATTTCCTTTAGATTATGTTTTAAAGTTATTTATTAGGCTTAAAATTTTTTATACTATCAAATATTCAAATAGGGACCTTAAAATAAATCAAAAAGGTAAAAAAAAATGTAAGAAAACTCAAAATTTTATCCCACATTTAGGGATATGTAACTGCATAGTAAAAATGGCTAAAACTAGGTTGCTTAAACTGATTTAAAAAATTCCTTAAGTAATCTGTGTGCTACAGGGTTTAAAATAAATATTAATTTTTTGATAAAGACTTAATTGCATAAAATGTTGACTGCAATATTTTGAAATACTAAGTTTACTCTTAAAAAGCTTTATTTTTTTAAAAAAACAAAATCTTTGTGGATTAGGCCTACTGGGGACACCACATAAAAAACGAGCCCAACACTGTACCCCAGTGATGGTGTGGAAAGTAATGCACTGCAATTAAATAACTATGAAACACTAAGCTGAATTAATATTTGACGGCAACGTAGACGCACTGCAAAATATGAATTATAGAATGTATGTATTCTTATTTATACATAAACGAACATGAGTTTACATTTATTTGTAAACAAGAATATATACATTCTATAATTGATATTTTTGCAGTGGGTCTACGTTTACAGTCCGTCAAACTATAAATTCAGCTTTAGGGTAATCTTGCTCCCAATTTTTACTTAAATATTTTGGAAATTAAGGTTTTACACATTAATGCCCGTATACACCAAAGGCAAATTTCTTAAATTAACTTTTTAATTTTGATTAGGAGAGTTAGACTGTGAAAAATAGCATGCTATTTGTCACAGTCAAAACAACGTTTAGTTAAACCAGATTAAAATATTATAGTGGATACGGCTATAAGCGTTGTTAAGGCCAACGTCTAAAATTATTACTCGAATTAAATTGATAGTATTAAAAATTAGCAAATACTTTTACTTACTGGATCGTTCTAAATGTTGAGATTTAAAAGCCACAGCCTGCATAATGTTTTTGTATGTATGTTTTAAAGGTTTGTATTTGAATGTTTAAGTTTTGTTTAATATATTATTTTTTTACGAGAATGTGTTTTATTATCTTAACTAAAAAATAGCAATATAAAAAATCTAGCCATTTGTTCAGGGCACGGCACCTTTTAAAAAAATTGTATATGGGCCTGACATAAAATTTTATATCTTTTATTTATTTTTAAATTAAAATATTATTAGATTGTGTTTTTCTGACCGTAAAGCCAAGCTTTTTGTACCTGGCACGTTTTTTAAAAGTAACCCAACCCAAAATTGTATAGCTTTTATTTATCTACAAAGTAAACTACTTTTATTAGCGTGCGACATTAATTATTTTTTATTTTTCTTTCATGTACCGTCGTGCTGAAATACAATTTTTTTTTTGTTTGTGTAGTGACTTAACTAGCCATATTTGTTAAAGACCATATTTAATTTTAACATTTTTGCTTAAATTTAAATCAATTATTAGTTTTAGAACATATTTGTTTGTATTAAAAAATAATATTCAAAATTTTTTACAGTGTACGACGTATTTTACGAGTCACTTGAATTTTTCTCAGTGTAAGTGACCGGCTATCTGTCTAATGAGAGAAATTCAAGGTCACAAAACTTTGCCCCATAACATCAAAGGTGCCGACACGTTCTGTCGCTTCTCTATGTTTCGTCTTCTCTGCCAAGGGACCATGCGCAGCGCCGTGGATTCGTTGATTGGGTGTTGGAGCACCAACAAATTAATGTGGATTTTTCGAAGAAAATATTTTTTTCCGATGAGGCACATTTTCAGCTAAACGGGTATGTGAATAAGCAGAACTGCAGAATTTGGGGTGCTGAAAATCCTCGTGTGATATTGGAAAAGCCAATGCATCCACCGCGAGTAACTGTTTGGTGCGCATTATGGGCTGGCGGAGTGATTGGTCCGTATTTCTTCGAAAATGCAGCTGGAAATGCGCTAACTGTTAATGGTGTGCGGTATCGCGAAATATTAACCGATTTTTTGTTGGCCTGAATGGGATCGAATTGATGTGGGTGATTTATTTTTTCAACAAGACGGTGCGACCTGTCCACACAGCTCGCGAAACAATAGAGTTTCTGCTGACCAAGTTTCCAGACCGTGTCATTTCTCGGTTTGGCGATCAAAATTGGCCACCAAGATCATGCGATCTAACGCCGATGGACCACTTTCTTTGGGGTTACCTTAAAGAAAAGGTGTATGTGAACAAGCCACAAACAATTAGACGCCTAAAGGAAGAGATACGGCGCGTTATTTCTGAAATAGCGCCACAGGTATGCGAAAAACATTATCCAGAATTTTATGAAGAGAATGACCGTTTGCCAGAGGTCTCGTGGTGGCCATTTGCCGGATGTGGTATTTCATGTTTAATCGCGACTATTTCTCTTCAAGGTAAAATATAAATGTTTGCTTAATTCGAAAAAAATGTTTTTTTTTAAATAATTAATCCGGCGCTCTTATTGAGACACCTTTAGAAAAAAATCCATGTAAAAGTTTCTTGGTTTAATTTATATTTTAAGAATATTTCACTTTTGTATATACAGGGTACTACATACACCCTGTATATTATTGCATCTTTTGATTTTACGTAAAATTCTAGACACGTTTCATATATAATGTCATATACTTAGGTCTTACCGTTTTTGACATAGTTTAAATTTTATATAGGTAAGTAGGTTTAAAGTGAGTGGACTTTTTACGCCCTCCACTGCGACCGCTCGGTTTATTGTGGCTCACACCTTTTTATATTTCTCCCAATAGGATCGGACTTCTAATGAATCCGATACCAGATTGGGAGAGAGTTCTTGCATCTCCTCTTACTCGTGTCGCTACCGGACACGAGCACAATGTGTTCTGATGTGTTCTGGTGTCCCTGTCTCCTGGAGAGTATGACAAGCAGGCGATTAGATCCGTCATGCCCTCCTCTCCCGGTCTAGTGACGTGGGTAGATACCAGGTCCTTGTTACAGGAACCAGATGTTCTTTCTGAGGCCGCATCTCCGGCCCTACCCTATGAAAACGGTCCTATCCGCTTTCTGTTTAAAGCCAGGGAACCCTTTTTCCTGTAAAGGTGGTTCTGTCCGCCTTCTGTTTGGATTCAGGGAACCCTTTCTAAGCACCTGTTTGTTCGGGATGGACTAGCCTCTTCACCTTTCGAAACGAATTCACCCGTTTCGGTCAGCGCACCTTTGTCAATTTTTTCCTATGAAAGCGGTTCTGTCCGCTTCTGTTTGAAACTAGGGAAGTAATAGTCCACTACGGCAGAGCCCCGCATGACCGCAGTAAGGCTAGATACTCTGAGAGGTCGCCCTGTATCTCAGAGGCACCGTTGGAGACACCTGTTTAAGGCACAGGATGCCATACCAAGGAAGTTTAAAGGTGTATGGAAGCCCAATACTGTAGAACAAAATTGTCCAGGCGTGCAGGGCAGCGGGAATAGGGGGGTTGGCCCCGCGGAATTTGCGCAATGAATAGTAGGTCAGGGCCGGATTTCCATAATTCTTTGTTACTATCTATAAAATTGACATCTTCAAATGTCAAATTCCAATTTTTTGCACAAAATTGTTGGTTATTAAAGGATACTACTATAGAATATTTAAAATTATTGTGTAATATTAGATTTTATATCATCTGATATAATATGGAAAGAATAGATGGCGCCACTTTACTGCCTTCTATTTAAATGGTCGATATTTTTGGAAGTTTTGTATTTTTACCAAAAATCTTTGTAAATAAATAAAAACAATATTTTTTAAAATAAATTTCAAACATTGTATGATAGTATTATGTACTTATCACCAATTTTGTGATAAAAAGAAGGGCAAGATAGTAAATGAGTTTAATCTAATCCTAAGATTTTGGTTGTACATTAAAAAGTGAAAATTTTTATAACTGCTTTTTGGGCATATACTTTTCACTAATAACAAACATTCATGAGACAGAATAACATTGGTTAAAAATGTTTAGTAACCTTTAGCCTAAGTATCCATTGTAAAAAGTATCCTTTAAATATTATGTGTGTACAGTATGTCGAGCTTAAAAAGTTGATAATGCAAGATTAAGAAACCAAAAATCTAATTTATTTTTAAAAAAATTGTATTGTTTCGAAAGTTGCCTCCTCTTCGATTTTGGTCAAATTTGGTATACGGGGGTTTTTTTGGGGCGCTGATTACAAATCTGAAAAAAACTTTTCGGCAACGTTTGTTCCGAGATCTTCATCATCAAAGTTGAAAATTAAACTAACCTCATTTTCACTTATTCTCCCGTCTTTTTTATACACAATTCTTGATTTTTACATAAAGTTGCACACGATATTTTATAAAAACCTTTAAAACTTTGTATTTTTATTTATTTTTTCATTTTTTTTTTTCCATTAAATGGCGAATTTTTTAAGTTCAAGGCCAGCAGCCATATTTGCTTAAAAAAAAAAAAATGTAAAAAAAGTGTAAAATAAACATAAAAAAGTTTTTAAAAGGTGTTTGTGAAATATTGTGTGCCAATTTAGTGTAAAAATCAAAATTTTTAAAAGAAGGAGGAATAGTGTAAATAAGGTTAGTTTGATTTTCAATTTTGATGATGAATATCTCGAAAACGAAAGATTGCCGTTTTTTTTTTTAGATTTGTAATCAGCGTTTAAAAAAACCAAAATTGTACTTCCTTTCATTCAATTAGGGGCCCTGTATATATTAAAATTTACCTGGTCTGCCCAGTAATCAATAATTTTGATCCTTTTAAAGAGTGTACTAAATTATTAAATGAAATAAAAGTACCTAAATGTAAACCTTATTTCTTTTTAATAATCCACAGAAATACACAAACATTGTGGAAATCATCTAAAAGATAGTTAAGATTGCCTTACTTTTCTCACTAATATTTCCTATGAAATTTTCATTTTCTATTATTCATAATTGATATATTATTATTTATTCGATTACCTAAGGTTACGTCTTATAAGAAGCACCTAATTTAAATATAAAAAATATTTACCCAAAGTTAGAAAGACGGGTATAGGATTTGTAAGACAAAACCATACAACCTCTAGTCATTTTGATACGATATTATAAGTAAAAAACAATAAACACAAAATTATAGTCACAATTTAATAAACACTAATCACTAAAATAAGAAGGTTTTGATCAATCCAAAAATGGTATTCCGGCTCTCATAAAATTATAATGTGTTGGCTAACTTCACACTGATTTATCAGTGTGTAAGTACAACACATTAAATTATTTCGTGGAATTTTGTTATTCGCAGAATAGGCGAGGCCAACTCTGACAGTTATTTTCATACTGGGCTGGACATTTTTTGATTGCATGGGCCGTAGCATTGGGTTTCTATACACCTTTAAACTTCCTTGTGCCATACACTCATCAGCACGGTATGCTAACATCTTGAGTTAAGATTGTGTTCATCTTAGCTTCGAATCCCTTTCTTATTTAATTTTAATTATATTTCTTATTGAAAAAAACCCACTTTAAAAGATTTTTATAATATTTTGATGACTGTTTTTACAGGGCATTCAAAAAATAAGATTAATAATGAAATTGTTTAAAGTTGCTTATCCCAAAACTTTGTAGTTTTCGTAATATTGGCAATATTATATTTTTCTATTGCAAAATGCTATAGTCTGCTATATGGCTTTAAGTTATATTAATAGTTGGCCAGACAGCGTTTAAAAAAAAAATCAAGGACTACAGAATGTGGAAAATATAAAAGAATAAAATGAAATAAATCTAAGACTGGAATATGTGAGTCATTTAATTTTTGCATTTAACTTTTTGCTTCATTTCAGAGATAAGGTAGTGTCGCAAGATAAGCGGTCCATAGTTTTAAGAAGCAGATTTTTTAACAAATAATGGCCTTCTGTAGTACTTGATTGGTTTTTAAACGCTGTCATGGCCAACTATTAATAAAGCCACTATAGCATTTTGCAATAGGAGAATATTATATTAAAATATTTCGAAAATTACAAATTTTGGAATAAGTAACTTTACACAAACTGTTTACTTAATGCTAAATAAGATAAAAGTATAAAATTTGGGGATTTCCTTTTGAAAAAATTGATTTTTGTCGTTTTTTCAATTTCATTTTTAATCTTATTTTTTCCGAAAAGTACAAAAATTAAACAACAAGGTTTGAAAACGACTCTTTGCACACGGGGAGACAAATTGATGGACCGAGACGAAGTCGAGGTCCAAAGCCGCGAGTGTGCAAAGATTTTCTAACGAGTTTTTTACGATACTTTTTATACGACTAAAAAAAAAATTGTTCGACAGCTCTTCAAAGTACACCAACATAACATTTTCGGAAAACGTTTGTACGTTATTTGCTTGTCTCCACTTCATAAATCGATGTAACTCGGCTTCATATCGATCTCTTGACTTTGTTGGAAGTAGGTTTGACGAGATTAAACTCCTTTTTTTTTGAATTTCTTCAGAATCGGACATTTTTTCGCGAAATCAAAATTTTTTTGTATCTAAATTGGTATCTAATCAACAAAACAAGAAAACTATGACGGTTGCTATGGAATAAAGCCTACTTTGAGTTTTCTATATTTTTGACATAACAATAAAAACCATAATAAATCATATTGAAAGACAGAACCGTGTGCAAAAAAACATATTTTCCTTGCACACATTGTGCCAAAATACAATTTTCAAAGCTTGTTTAGCGGTGAAAACCCCATTTTCTAAAGCAGTCGTATAAAAAAAATTATAAAAATCTTTTAAAGTAGGTTTTTTCAATAAGAAATCTAATTAAAATTAAATAATAAAGGCTTCCTTATACGAAAAATTGATAATTATTTTATAATCCGCAAACTCGGTAAGACTTGTAAGGAATTATACGGGGGCCCACCCCATTCTCCTCGGTTTTTCTGAGAAATGAAACGAGCTGGGAAAAACTTTTAGCACGGTCATATTTGGGTCCATGAAGAGCATATTTCAAAAATATTTTGAAATATACAGGGTGACCCGAAAAGAAAATACACATCAAAGTTATATTTTTTTTATGGAAACACCCCATATTTTGTTATATTTTTAGACACTATATCCAAAAAAGGTAAGTTAATGTTATATTTCCTATACCTAAAACTGACCGCTTCTGAGAAATTTAGAGAAATTTTAAAATACAGACCATTATTAAAAAATTGTTTACACCCTGTAACATATAACGAGCTGCTCGTAATTAAATTTATTGCTTAGCCCGAGGTTTAGGTTAACTATCACATAAAAGTTTTACCTTAATATTATACGGGTGTTGATAAAATTGCCTCAAAGTTTGGACAAATTTTTTATTAAATAACCCCTAAGTTAAA
>JAHBCN010023143.1:0-12755 GCA_019359885.1 Listronotus oregonensis | reverse complement strand
TTTTATTAGGGTTTTTTAGTAGGGCTATTGGCGATGAAGTCCATAAAAAAAAAAAACTTCAACGCGTCAGTGAATAATACCTCAGGTGTTGAAGCACCAAGGTGACGTGGAAATTTATTCTTTTTTTGGGCCTCACCTGTTTTAGGTACCACGAGCCGCCACTGCTTCTTTGGCAGCTTCGAACAGAGCAACACGTAGAGCCACTTTTGTGCACCCAACAAAAGGGCCCGGAACTTCCCACTTTGTTCGTTCCTTTATTTCTAGAATGCCCAGACTATGGAACCTGCTACCCCCAGAAGTTTTCGGTTTTCTGCAAATCCCCAAATATTAAAGTCTCGTGTGAATAAACTTCCTCTTACAACACTTCAGACCCCCAGGCTATATTAGCACTTAGACCCCAACCTTCGTGGACGGTCCCATAATAAAAAAAAATGTTTTTACTTCGGTATGAGCCTAATCTGCGTAAAAATAACTACTTTTTAAATTATGTCACTTTGGAGTTATAGCCCCAAAAGTTGGGGGTTTTAATATATTTTTTTTAAAAGTGGCCCCCGTTTTAGTTGGGCATTTAAGCAAAGGCGGTAGCAATATAACGGACAGATGGAATTTGGAAATAATATTTTTAGTAATCTAACGATGCAAAGATGATCTTCTGCAATAATCTCAAGATCAATTTTTTTCTGCGATTACGATACTACCCTCTTGCAAAGGGGTAAAAATCATGTATGACTAGGCCCCAGCCTGTTGCCTACCATTAATTTTAAAATGCTTTTGGGGTAAAAGATAATAACTAATTTATAGCCAAAGCGTGGGACCAACTATTTGCGGAATATATAGAGGATTTCACTGTTAAACCCCTACGCATCGAGTGAATTTATGCTCTTTTCCTTTTTCCCCTAAAAGCGCACTATGCAAAAAAAACAAGTTTGCCCCGAAAACAGTCAAAAACAAAAAACAAAACAATATAACACATTTTAAAAAGGTTTTAGGTTTAAGGTTTACAGAGAGTGGACTTTTTACGCCCTCCACTGCGACCGCTCGGTCTATTGTGGCTCACACATTTTTATATTTCTCCCAACAGAATTAGACTTCTAATGAATCCGATATAAGATTGGGAAAAAGAGTTCTTACATCTCCTCTTACTCGTGTGCCCGGACACGGCCTTTTCGGGGTGCCCCTTTTAAATCTGAAAAGGGAAGAGCAGACAATTAGTTCATCATTCCCTCCTCTCCCAGGGGTAGTGACGGGGTACTACCAGGTCCTTGTTACAGGAACAGATGTTCCTTCGAGGCCGTATCTCAGCCTTTCCTTATGAAAACGGTCCTATCCGCTTTCTGTTTAAAGCCAGGGAACCCTTTTTCCTATAAAAGCGATTCTGTCTGCCTTCTGTTTGGATTCAGGGATCCCTTCCTAAGCACCTGTTTGTTCGGGATGGATTAGTCCTTCCTCGTAAAACAGGACCCTGTGACTTCAGGGTCATCTTTCAAAACGGATTCACCCGTTTCGGTCGGCGCACCTTTGTCTGCTTGTGACCTTGGGTGGCACCTCTCGAAACGGATCTATCCGTTTCGGTCAGCGCACCTTTGTCACTTTTTTCCTATGAAAGCGGTTCTGTCCGCTTTCTGTTTGGGGCTAGGAAAGTAATAGTCCACCACGGCAGACCCCGCATTACCGCAGTAAGGCTAGATACTCCGAGAGATCGCTCTATATCTCAGAGGCACCGTTGGAGACACCTGGTTAAGGTACAGGATGTCATTCACTCATCAGCACGTATGCTAACACCTTAAGTTAAGCCTTGTGTTTTACTTCCATCAATAATATTTAAATAAACCTAGCGTACACAGAAATAGAAAAAAATAGTTGTTAATTTTTGATGTCATATAAAATAAAATATCTTTTATCATATCGTTATTGATAGTGTATTCTAACTATGTTAAAAACAGAACCTAATCGATTGACAGCTGATCTTCTCTCTTTTGTCTAGCATCACTGAAACAAGTTCTCCGAGATTCTTGGCGAATCCCAAATATGTTGCTCTTAACATAATTCAAGGCTGTTTCTTAACAAACCTTCTTTCTACAGCCCCCCACGTATTCAGCGTTCCTGGTTCTTTAATTACCTTTTTAATAAAAGTATATTAGTTAATGCATATGGTCACCTATTCAGATATCACCAAGTAATGCTGTGGTACCCTAGTGCTCAGTACTGCACCAAATCTATTTCTTTCTCACATCAACGTTCTTCTCCCTTTTACGTTGAATCACATCCATAGTTTTACTGACTATAGTACTAATTACTCTAATAGTCAATTTGCTAAGTTAGTTTCTAAGCCTGATTGAGAAAACAAGCACAAGGTAATGCTGTTGGCCCTTAAATTATTTTGTGTTGGGGCAGCACAAATCTTATCTAGTTTAGTGCTTCAAAAACACATTTAGCACTCTTTTTGTGTGCGTTACTGTTTAAAATAACCCTAATTGGTGATAAAATATTATATTTCCAACCATTGAACCCTTAAAAAAGCTCGGATCCATCTTTCGAGGACATTTTTTTTCCTAATCTGCGTAGTTTGTATGTATCCCAAATCAATCCCCCTTTGGAATACTTTTTCCGTATCTAGAAATGGCGCTTTGCTATATACCTAGTAGGGTGCCCCTGTCTGTATTTGGACATTGCACTTTAAAATAAAGCATTTAATTTTTTTGCGTTTTTTATTTATCTTAAAAATTGCCTCATATTTCTTTAAAATATTTTGGAATTTTTTAACCAACTTTCTATTTTAGAAAATGATCTGAACGGCTTGTTGGATTTACCTTTAAAATTTACTCATAGTTTGTCTGTATATTTTCCTACCAAGTTTTACATTTTTAAATAAAATTTTTAAAAACTACTTAAAGCCCTATAACTACATTGCGCCAAAAAAGCATCGCATCACCTTTATTTTTTACATAAGACTAAAGCCGGAGTCTCATGCATCCGATTTCCGACGATCCGATCATCCGAAAGTATTTTGATTGGTCAGAACATTGTGGCGCCACATGTTCTGACCAATCAAAATACTTTCGGGGATGGGTCGTCGAAATCAGATGCAAAGGACTTCAAGGTGTAAACATGTCCCAAACGTAAATCTTAATATCTTCTCTAAAAAAGGGGCTATCAAGATGAACAAAACGTTAAAAACAGGCTTCAAGGTTTTGAAAGATCTGCTACTATCGGTGAACCCCCTTCTTTGATTTTGCCTTTTTTCCCAAAAAAACCTATGTTTTCATGTTGAATAATATACTATATTTCCGTTACCGAAATTTAACAAGCCACTTAGAGAAAATGATATGGAGTACCAATTAGTGATAGAAAGAAAAAATATTTCTAACGTTTTTCTTGTCTATTTCTATCTCTATTTAATTACGGAGTTCGCCTGCTGCTGTTTTTTTATTTTCTACAGTATTATAAAGTATGAAAAAAAAAGGAAAGGCTGCAAAAAAATACAAAAAAACTATTTTGCTTAAAAGAGTTTTGGTTAGTTAGAAAAATTGTTTCAACAGCTAAGTGATGATTACTTGTTGATACAGCATTATTTAACGACTAAACAGAGCCATATTTGTGGATTGCCTCATATTAAAAAAAAACTGTGAAGTAAGTATTATGTATTTTGGCCCGTAGTATCCTAAAAAACACTTAAAAAATGATGGGAATTAAACCAAAAGAGATAAGTAATTTTTTTTTATAGGTGTACCTAATTTTTTTAATAATTTGTATTTATTTATAGTTACGAGGTAATAAATGAAGTTAAATAAGAAATTTAGATTAGAAAGCAAAGAAAGAAAACAAAAAATACTTTTCATTGCCAAAACAAAAAAGTCAAGCCTGGCGTTTATTACTGCTTTTAATAGGTACTGGAAAAAGTAAATATTACCATAATTAAATAATTTTAATAATTTTAACGTTTATATATCATATAAATATTGACTTTTTGTGTTTTAGTATTTTAGGTACTAATTCTTACCTTTTTTATTTTTTGTTGGTACTCAATATAAAAATAAATTATTTTTTATCCAATTGTATTACAAAAAAAAAACGATTTAAAAGCAAATTAATAAATAAGGTAACCCATTAAGAAAATGGTAATTTTCTGCCGTATCTCTTTTCTTTTTTGAATATTTCGAAAGTCGTTAAGTTTATCGAGTTAATCCAAGAGTACTTTTTTTATAAAACAAAGCAGACAATATCATGTACCAAATTATTAATAATATTAATAGCAAAATAATGCTTAAAAAATGAATAAAATTGCCCGCAACTACGCTACTGGTCTATAATAGTAACAAAAGGTAATAAATAAATAATAAATATACAAATACACCATTTCGGGAAATGTTCTAACTGTATCAAGTTTTATTCAAATCGAAAAATCTTATTGAAAAATAAAAGGAAAATTTTGACTCCGAATTTTTTTCTTTTACACCTTGTGTCTTAAAAATGGGGTCGTATACAACTTATGTTTTTACAAGATTTTTGTCCTATTTTTTGCCAAGAAATCTTGCAATAGGCGATTGTATATGTTTTTTGAATCACTCCGTATATTAAATAAAAAGTACTTACCTTGATAATTGGTGATGCTGTACTACTTCAAACTCGCTTTCAGATATTTGTGTAGAAGAACTATTAGGAATAACAACACTATACGTTTCATGTGTTAAGGTGGGCGGCTCCTCTACAGGTTTTGCTATATTTTGAGTATGCAACTGTGATGAAATGTGATGATCTGTATTTTCTTGGTAGTTTTCTTTATTACGACGAGGACTTCGACCCCGATCAGACACAGAAGTTGCACTCCAATATCCCCACGCCATTTTAATTGTTATATTTCAGAATTTCATTAAACTAATAAGTAAATTGTTAACAATATTATTTATATCACAAGACTTCGATCATTGTAAATTATGGTTAGCTTATTTGCTGAAATAAATTATTTCATAAATTTAGTATTCTTTTATATTAAAAAAATTTGCCTTACACAATAAAACTGGTTCTTAAAAACAGTCTTTTTTATTGTTGCAGTACAAAAAATAAAAACAAAGTCTAAGGACCAAAGCTCTTTTACCTTAAACTAGTTTACCTAATTAAGTCATACAGCAGAAAGTTTAAACGAGCTTATAAATATCTATGACCTAAGTTATTTGCTTCATTTGCAAACTTATTGACGTGTAGAAGAACAAATTTCCAACAAAGTTTATTAAAGAAACTTTTTAGTAAGATAATTCTATTTTACCAAACTTTGGTAATGATGCCGTATACGGTTTTCGCTAGATTATTAAAAATATTCCTATACCGGCTAACCATGGAGGGTGGCTCACCTTCTTTTCTTTCCGCATTTTTCAAAAAAAAAACAAAATATAAAACTTAGGGATATCTAGGATTTCACGAGACTCTCGAAATTCGAGATTTCTCGTCTCGTCTCGTCTCGATTTCGAGACAAGATCGAGACGAGACTTTTTTGTTTTTTTCGAGACGAGATCGAGAAAAACACTTCGAGATTTTTCGAGATCGAGAAATTATTTCGAGATTTCTCGATCTCGAAAAAATGTATGTGCTACAATAACTCACAGCCCTAAATAGGACAGAAAATAGAAAAAAAAACTATGCTAAGAAATAATTCTAATTTATTTTAAACGTGAGAACATTACAAACCAAAAAAAACAATGACAACAAAGCAGAAATTATTTCGATATTTCTCGATCTCGATATTGCTGCAATAAGTCACAGCTCTAAATACGCCAGAAAAAAGAAAATTAAAAACTATGCTAAGAAATAGTTTTAATTTATTTTAAACATAAAAACATAACAAACCAAAAAAAAATAGCAAAGATAGCAAAGTAAATAAAAAGGACAAAGATAAAAGTAAGTATTTTCATATTCTAAAAGAACTTAAGCGTCTTAAACTGTTCCAAACTATTACAAATAATTTGCGTAATATCGAAAAAGATGACTGTTTCGATTATAAAAAATGAGTTTGTTGCTGGTATTGGTACATGTAGATACATTCTTCTCTTCACAAACGAAGAAACAATTTTAAACATTCACCTTTTGTACCTAGGTAAATTTTAAATGTATCAAGGATTTGTTTAATTTTTATTTTTTGGAAAAATATTCTTTATTTTTGTGCTGATACTTGGCGGTTTTTTTTGTTATACGTGGCTTTTAGTAGTTTTAGTTCATAGCATATATGTATAGCCTCTGTACAAGGTGATTGGTAAGTAGAGGCGAAAAATAAAAGCCCGAATTAATTTTTTAATTTTAAATTAAAAACAAAGAATACTTTTTCTGCAAATTTTTCTTCGTTTTTAAGATATTTCACTATAAAGTTTTGCCAAAAAAATTTTTAATCACATTGTGGGTGTCGCTAATCTTAGTTGGCGCTTTCAAACTATTACGTCATATGAAATCAAGTTTGACTTTTGTCAAAAGTTAAACATTTGTCAATCTGTTATTGAAAAAATCACAAGAAAACGGAGTTCACTAACGAAGAATACGGTAATATTGTTTATGTGTATGGGTATAACATAATAATTATTAAGCATGTGCACCAAAGTGTCTAACTATTGACAACAGTCAAACTTGATTTCATATGACGTAATAGTTTGAAAGCGCCAACTAAGATTAGCGTCCAATGATACCCCATAAGTTTAATTTTGACAGTGACACGGTTTACTTATTTTACACCGCCGAGCACCCCTATTCACTTCCTGGGCCCGCATTTTTTTATTATTTATATTTTATATTATAATTAATTAAAATAAGAATATATTAGATAACGCTTCTACCGTTTTATTTAGAAAAGTGTCCATGATTTTTGGAAATACATTAAAATATTAACAAAAAAGTTGCAATTTAATTCCTGAATAATCTAAAAACCTGACATCTACGGTACTTAGTATTTAAACCTTATATAAGTCCAAGGGTGATAGACTTACAGGAGTACTTGATTTTTACTGTTTGTTCGCAGATATAGGTTATGTTTGTGTTGTCACCATTTTTCCCAGAATGTAGATTTATTTAATTAATTTTTGTTAAATCTTCAACTTTTAAAAACTAATTTTGATGTACACCTACCATTAGATATATATTGTATACCATTTGATAAAAATAAGACTGTCAACATCACCGCCTGTAAAGGATATTTAAAATGCATTTTTCCCATATAGCTACACATTTTTTACTGAAAAGAGGGAGGTAAATTCAGAATCATCTAAAATAAAGTTATATAAATATAATTTATTATAATATATTTTTTTATTTATAAGTTTCCTTTAAAGAAATAACGAAGAGTCAATGACTCCTGTCTCTGAAACTTGCACCTACATTAAAAATACAGTAATAGAAACTTACTTTAAGTGGATGCAATTAAAAACAAACTAATACCAAAGCTTCAATGACTAAAACACGAAACACGAAACATGCTTCCATGCGATCTGAATCACAAATTGTAAAGAAAACAATTGGGAAAACGACTACGTCACAAATGTCCTATTGACATCTAAATTTGCCAAATATAATTAAAATTTTGGCGACATACCGCGTTGAAAATTGTTATTTTTGCGAAAAGCGGTAACGTAGGGGAATGTGTATGACGTTAGTGTATCTACGTCATTACTTTGTACCCAGTATCCACCGCTATTACCACTAGTCGGGAGGAGCGTTAATAATGGTTATGTCAAGTGTCAAATTAAAATAATGGAGGATTCGCGGATTTTCTATTGTTTTGGTTCTTGTTATGTTTTTTGCTATGGTCTACCAACTATTTAAATTGCAGATTTTTCGATTTGTTAGTTAATTCCCAAATGGATGAATTACTGTAAATATATTTAAATCGTAGAGGAAAAGATTTACTTGTTACAGTTGACTTGGCAACAGTTAATATCTTATTAAATGGAAAATTTGGTTTTTATCCTATCTTTTTGACTTATTTCTTATCTCTCCAAAGACCTTACATTTGGACCTAAACTTAAAAATGTATCAAACGATTAGTATGTAAGTTGACACACGCGTGTTGAACGTAAACCGTTTCATTTTTGCAAAAATAGGCGGGTTAAGCACGGTTAGAATGGTGGGGGAAAGAACTGCTATCAACCAGTAGTTAAAAATGGTATGTTGCGAAAAAAACCTTATAGGTTTAGATGGGATCGAGCAATCCTGTATACGCTTACCACCCTTGATATAAGCCTTCGTGAGCTGTCATAAAGAACAAAAAAATATTATAATAACAAACTAGTTTACATCTAGATTAGTCAAATAATTTGGCACGTAACAAAATATTTTACATTATTTTGCTATTGCTTTATTTGCACAATGCAACTTTTAATTTAGGGAAAACGTCATATATTTAAAATTTATAGTTTGGGTTAAAGTAATTAAACGACTTAAATGTATTTGTAGTTTAATAATTTACTGGCGAGTCATGCGATGATGGGTCAAATTATTTTTTAAAGTTTTTTTTTATTGTTTTATAAAGATATTACGTATGCATTAACATGTTATAGCTATTGTTATTAATTTAAAATTCCCTTTAAGGC
This sequence comes from Listronotus oregonensis, assembly GCA_019359885.1. Classification (NCBI taxonomy): domain Eukaryota; kingdom Metazoa; phylum Arthropoda; class Insecta; order Coleoptera; family Curculionidae; genus Listronotus; species Listronotus oregonensis. The sequence continues at coordinate 4,191 of JAHBCN010023143.1, read as the reverse complement.
TGTTGCGTGTTGTGTTCTGTCAAGTGTTTTTTATCTTTATGATAGTTCACGAAGGATTATTATATATGTATATTATATCCTACGGATTATATATACATATATAAACCAAAGTACCGTGAGTGCCGGGTTTTCCGGTGTTTAACCCATTTCTTCCCAGTTCATAAAACCTTAATTTATTACATTATTTGGTTTATAAAAGTGTAAATAAATGCCTTAGTCGTTGTAAAATCATATATATTTATTATATATGATCTAAAATATATTAATATAAACCTCAAAACACACTTTTCGAACATGAACTCGAAACATCAGAACCCAAAAAAAGAAAAAATACCACTTTTAAGCGACAATACATACATAAAATTTTAATTTATTTATTACAACTTTTGCTACTTTCCGGATGGTTGATATAAGTGATCTATAACCATTTAATTTAAATATTGAAATTACAAAAATAAACTATATTTAAATTTAGAAAAGCGTATATGCCAATTTTAACCCAAAAGAAAAATACATTTTAATAATGTCCATACACAGAAGTTTCTTGGAAAACGCTTTAATGCTTAAAGAATATGTCATTTAAGCATTGCAATTAGTAATTCTCCCAGTGTAAATTGTCCCAAAAATGCAATATTCAGAAAATTAAAACTAGCGCATTGTTATAGATTAATACAAAATCAATTACAAAACTCTAGCCGAAAGTCATCCAAATTCTAACATCTCTGACATCTTAGCCAAACTTAGTAAAGTCCGTATTTCACAACTTTAACATTGCATCAAGTTTTCGTCAAATGGCGTTTTACGTCATTTTTATTTTAGAAACTACTTCTATTATCAAAACCTAAACTATGCCATTCGTTTTGAAAAATGTCTATGCTTTTTTTTAAATGGTCACGAACTAGACTTTAAATTCAGTTTAAGAACTTTTTTTAAAAAAATCTTGCTTAACAAATTAAATTTGCCTGTAAAATATAAAAATTTGAAAATCATTTTAAACTATCCATGACAAAAAAAGTAAACACCCAGGTAATAAATTTATTTAGAAATTGTTAGTATCCATAATTAAACAAAAAATTTTTTTTTTTTTGCTTCTACCAAAATTCTCATTCGTTACTACAAAAAAGATTATATTCTTTCTCCTTATATATTATAAACCTCCCAAATTTATAAATAGCTTTAAACTTTGTAAAACTATTTTTATAAACTACCCTATTCTTCAACACCCTAATTTTTTACAACTCCTTAATCTAACCCAAAAAACCTTTAATCTAAACCAGAACTAACCAAATAATTTACCTGTGTCATGAGTTTCGTTTTTTTCCCTAAATAAAATGGGTTTTAGATCTCCATAACCTATGTTTTTGCAGCCTTAATGTTGTTTAAAAGAACCAAAAAATTAAATAAGCCATAAGCAGGGATATAATATTTTTAGGATTTATTTAATAACCACACAAAGATCTGGTGCCCTATCCCCCAAAGGGCCCCAAATATTTACGAGAACCAAAGAGTATTTAGATATACTAGTAATAACTAATAATCTTTTTTACCATTCAAAAATTAAAATCAAATTATTGGAAGAAACCAAAGGAAAGACAAACTTAATACAGACTCTAATGGTGATAAAATTTTAAATAAATAAATGCAAGCTTTTTTATGAAACCGAAAAAAGATTTTTTTGTTTATCTGGAACCAAATAAAAAAAGGGGCCCTCTAAAATTGGAGATAAAATGTAGCTTAAGTAATTTTTCATTTTAACTTAAAGCAAGGGTGAAAGGGAGGAGTAAAAACCTCGTAAAAAAACGAGGGTTTATCGGGCCCCGGATAATAGCCCCCTTTGTTAGGTTCTTCAGGTACGGCGAAGCTACTGCCTGTAGGACGGATGTTGGATCATCAAAGGCTAGGAAGACAACTCGGAGGACTAGCCCCGGGGCCCAAAGAGGGTCCCATTTTCCAAAAAGAAAAAGAGAAAACAAATAAACAAACTAAAACATGGATCCGCCACAAAACTATAGAACATATTTACAGGGTATCTATATTGGCGACGTAAGATCCCAATGAAGATGCCCCGCAGCTGAAAAAAGATAAGTTCTACAACCAGTTAGATGACACACTTATCAAGGCGGATAAGGTTTTGGACGGTTTGGCGAACGATTTAAATAACAGCTGCCAAAGATTATTTGGGGACATGCGACAACCAAAAAATACTAAATGGCTTCTCTTAACATAAAAACATGCATGTTGTATCCTGAATTCTCTACAGCTTTAAGCAAAGGTAACCAATAACACAGGCCCACAAAAAAAAAAGTGGTGTGTGCTGGAAATCGGACTAGGATTAACTGGCGTACTTTTTCAGCTGAATATTAATTTGAAGTCAAAATTAAGGGGTCAAACAGCAAAAAATAAAGAACAGGCGTAATTTTAAATATTAACGATTTTTTTGTTTAAAACGTTAATATCTTTAATACTATAAAAGATACACGAAAGTTTACCTGACACAGACTATGTATTTTTACAAGACCTTTATTTTAAGTTATATAATCTTTTTGTCCAAACATATTTTTCGAGATTTAATCAAAAAACCAAATGTTCAGGATTTTTTCAAAGTAAACCTTTAGATTTTTTTTTTATTTTTGGACTTTTTTGTGCAAATTTTGAGTAATTTGAGAATTAAATAAATTAAATGAATGATTTATTACAATAAAAAAACAAAAATCACATTAATCTAAGACTTTTTTATTTTGGACTGAAATTTTTTGTCAAAATTACATTTTCGTTTATATCTCCTTTATTATTTATCTTATCAAAAATGTTTATATAACCATATATATACCTGGACAATTTAAAAAGCTTTCTTTTTTGTTCCATAAAATTTTTGTATCTTTTAGAGTTTATAAAATATAGTCGTAGTCCAAAAATTTCTGGGTAACGGGTTTCTGCCGGTAAATGTACCGTGTTGGTTTTTTGGGGTTTTCTTGATTTTTTCTGTTTGACCTCCAATTTTAACTTTAGATTCATGTTCAGCGAAAAAAAATACGCCAGAAATTCTTAGTTTATTACCTAGCACACACCACTTTTTTTGGTACAAACAAATTTTACTTTCAGAACCTTTAACTCCATTTTAAGCGACTCCTAACTTTATTATAGATCATACCGAGCTTGCTTATCGAAGTAATTTTAAATGGTTCCTTAAAAATGTTGGACAATGTTATAGTTTCAATATTACTAAAATCGTGGAAGCCCAAGATTTAAGTGTTATTAATTATTGCTATTATTCTTAAAATCTTACTTGAGTGATCGAAGGCAGTATGTCGAAATTCGTGGTCATAAATCTTATAACTTTGAAGCCGCAAGTGGTGCTCCACAGGGTAGTAACCTGGCTCCTCTACGGTTCTCATTATTCATCAATGATATATGTTGTGATATCTCAAGAACGTATTGCTATTTGCGGATGATCTGAAGTTTTGGGGGGATCAGTCTGATTGCCTTTTCATTACAGGGTGATTTGGAAATAGTTCAATTATGGGGGGATATCAAAAAAATTTTCCCTTTTAAAACCGAAAAATGTTTCGTTATGACCTACACAAGTAAGGTTAATCCTGTTCCCTTCGAGTACAGATGGGATAATGCTGTTATTGGTCGTTATGAGACATTTAAGGATCTGGGAACCTTTTTTTCCAAAAATTTTTTTTGCACCACCACATAGACCAGATATTTTTAAAAAAAATGAGAATGCTGGGTTTTATCATGCGTAATTCCAAAATTTCTTTAATAATATTCAAACATTAAAAACCTTATATTTCTGCAATGTCCCTTGATACTTGAATATGGTTCTATTATTTGGCATCCTATTTACAACAAGTTTTATCAGTCAATTAGAAAATGTCCAAAGAAAATTTGTTAAATTTCTTGTATTTAAAAGCAGTGGACATTTTTCACCTTTTAGGTGTCGATCAGGGTGAGTTTTAAAGGTTTCAGATTTCCCTTTTTTAAAGATCGCAGAAAATACAAACAATACAATTTCTTTTTTAAAATCTGCAGATGCCTTATTGACTGCTCTGAATTACTATCCCAGATAATGTTCCATGTTCCTTCTAGATTGTCGACTCTCCTACATTTCACTTACCTACACCTTCTACTAATGTTTTGATTAAAACACCACTATTTCAAGCCATGCGCCTTTTTAATGAGACC
>JAHBCN010023142.1:0-12845 GCA_019359885.1 Listronotus oregonensis | reverse complement strand
GTTGGACGGCTTTTGTCGAACTTCTACAAAATAATAAAAAGAAGTTGTTTAATTGTTCTTTAAAAAAACACTTGTGCCATTATTGTCGGGAATGGATTTTGCAAGCCAACAAAGTTGATATAGTAAAATTTTAAATCAGCCACTTATTTTTTTTAAATAAATTATCTAAAAGCTAAAACAAGAAAGATTTTAATAAATTGCTAAATTTATTTCTAAAACTGGATTTAGTCAAGCTGTGCTCCATAATAAAGGTTACAAGGTACAGCAATCCTTGTAACTTAAAAATTCTGGAAAGTATTTGTAACTTTAAGACGGCTCTATACTCGCGACGAGAAAGCCTGCGAAAGTCGTGAAAAGCGAGTGTGGATGATTTTGAGGTTTGGACTACACGCTTCCCGGCGTTTCCCATTTGATATCAGTTTTTGAGCCCGCGAAAAAGGGAAACAATAAACGCCTGCGAATCGCTGCTGCGAACTTTGGCCGAGATTCTCGTCAGATCTTTGCGAGAAGAATATGGCCCTCTATACTCGTAATGTTCACGGTTACGTTCTTTGTCGCCGGCCCAAAACCGACATCGAATGGGGAAAGCCGTGAAGCGCACACCCTAAGCCGCGGAACTATTCCCCACTTACATTTCACGATTTGCGCAGGCTTTCGTGCCGCGAATGTAGAGCCGTCTTTAGTTCAGTAAATGAAGTCCGAAGAAACCTCAAACCTGTAGATTAGGTTGGGCCGTCACAATTTTTTTAAATTTGGGAGGTATACAATAACCCCTCAAAATATCATATAAAAAAGATGTCCGCAAGGGTCTGAAAATGGCCCTTAAAAGCCCGGAAATCCGTTTTTTCAACTAATTTGGTCGATATCTCCCGAAATATGACACTTACGTAATTCGTGTTTGGACAAAAAAAAAAGCAGTTTATTAACTGCAAAATGATTCCCATCACTTTTGTCAAAAATTTGATAGATTTTGCAATAATCGGCCATAAATGCGCCGAGTATTTTTTGCACCTGCCCCGTATCTCGAAAGGTGCTTTTTAAACTACTTACACTTCAAAGGACGGACTAATTTTTAAATAACTCACGTAAAAAAGCATATTTTGCATGATTCAAAGTTTACATGAAAGAAAACGTGTAGGAATAATATCTTTTTACTGTTTCCTTTTTTGTTTCTTTAGAATATTAAAAAATTGAGCCAAAGTTAATTTTTTGGTCGATATTTTGACCTCCCATCAATCTGTTCATTTTTTTTATGAAAAGTATTTTACCGAATCCTTTTTATATAGGGCTTGGAAGGTGTTAAAAACATATCGAAAGACTCAATAAAATTTTTTGTGTATTTTTAAAAAACAACGTGTTTTTCTTAGGGCGGTTCTTTTAGATTTCGGAGTTTTTTAAAAATACTCGGGTTTATCGCTAACTAATATATTTTCAAGGACCATATCGGCTAACAATGCACATCATTCAAAAGCTTAGATTGTCCCCTTCTCGATAGCATTCTTCTTTTATGTCCAAATTTTTTAGTTTTCCGGAAAATCGATGAAATTCTTGTAAAAACTCGATATTTTTTTTTGATGATTATTTTCTCTTCGTGTTCAAATTTTTTGAGCTTTACAAATGTATTAAAGATCACATTCTGGCCTTTTTATTGATATATATTTACATAAAATTTAAAGCAATGGTTTAACAAAAAATATAAGAGAAAAATATATCGATACCAATTTGATTATATAACATATAAGGAAGCATAGCATGCATCGATTTTCATCTACATCAGCAATTTATATATTACACAGAAAATTCAACTTACTTTTTACTTTACCTTTTAAAATCATTTATTTTTTTCAGAAATGTATTAAATACAAAAGGGATGATTATGTTTTTAGATTTAATGAATGTAGTAAGTAACGCAATGTTTATTTTGCGACGCGGACTATTTTGTGTTATATTGAATACGATATCTTTTAGTTTAAAAAATAATATAGTTTTAAAAACTAAGTTTAATGTTTTTTTGAACTTTTATAATTTACTAGACTCTAATGACAAGAGAGTAAGTTGTTTAAAGTTCATATTTGAGGATTCGAAAAGAAAAACGATAAAACTCCATTTTGGGACAAATAAGTTAACCAATAGAAAATGCAGGTTTCGGTAAGCCAGATTCATTGATATACTCTTCAGCAAAAAACCCTTAGAGTTACCCGTCAGTGGGAGTAATGCTGAGCATTAAGTTTTACCGCTGATATCTATACGTCCTGGTGCGGTGTGGCGACTTGTTGTGGTGCGTTGCCGAGCGGAACATAGGAAATCCCATGTAAATTTTAAGGAGGTTAATTATTGGCTCCCCTGTACATTTTACAGAAAAAATCTTAGATAACTTTTTGAAGAGACCAATCTAACAAACCCTCGTGCCAAGTTTCAAAAAAAATTAATAAGCGAATCTTGAATTATTCAATTAAATGTAATTGCAAAACTACCAAATTTTCGGTTTAGGTAAAACCAAGCAGACACCAGCCACCAGCAAACAATTTGTTATAAGGTTTTGTCAAATCTGACGCACAGCCGAATACAAGGAATGTTTTTTTTTCGTTTTATCAATCTCACAACCATTACATTTAAAGTAAAAGACACGTTAACATTATTTTTTTATCAAATCTTTTATTTAATGTAACAATTAAGTTTAACTAATACCAATTATTACTATCGATCATAAAAACAATAATTTTATTAAACTAGAAAATTAATTAAACCAATAGCAGTATCTGAAATATTTTCAATTTATTTTTCGATCAAGCCTATCTGATCCATTTCAACCATTAAACGTCTTGTCAGTAAATTCGAGTCCAAAGCCATCGCAATAAATAATTGTAAATGCTTAACTCAGAAGATCAAAAATAGATCCGAAAAAAGAGAGAACTGAACTCTTAATATTATAGTAGGTGTGAAAAAATAAAATGAAATAAAATACAAGAACTTCTTTAAAAATAATAAAGAATTACATAAAAACATTAATTAATCAAATGTTCAAACAACTCCCCATTAACAGCTAAACAATATCCAAACCGATCATAAAATTCATTTCTAACGTTGCTAAGTTGATATTGCGAAATTTTTGTAGCTGGTTCAGATTCTTAAATTTTACACTTTTAGATATAACACTTTTAAGTGACCCCACAGAAAGAAGTCAATCGGTAATCATTTGATCTTCCCGAACAAATTCTTTCAAGGCGGGTCTAATTTGATTTTGAAATAAGTCCAAATAGGTTTCTGCTGTTAGGCTATAGTCCATAAAAAAGAGTCCAATGATATGGTGTCCGATAATTCCCACGAATACATTTGTTTTTTAGGGATATTGTGTCCGAGTATGAACAAAGCGATGTTCATTTTCTTGGCTCCAATACCGGCAATTCTGAACATTTGGTTCATTGTTGAGGGTGAATGTACATTCATCGAAAAAACAAATATTTTTAAAAAAATCCTATCGTTATTTGCTCTTTTCGTCATTTCAAAACAAAAGCCATTCTTCGCTCTTCATCTCCTTCCTGCAGCTTTAGATGTTTTTCGAATTTATACGAATAATATTTGTGTTTTTTCAAAGTGCGCAATACTGTTGTATGAAGTTTATTTACCTCTTGCCCAAGAACCCTCGTACTAACCATTTTGTTTTCCTCCACACTCAGTTGAATATTAAGATCTCTGTTCTCTCTTTCTTCGGCTCTATTTTCAATATCCTGAGTTGAACATTTACAATTATTTATTACGGTACCTTTGAACTCGAACATATTGACAATACGTTTAATGATTGAAATGGACGGAATAGGCTTGGTGGGGAAATAAACTGAAAACATTTCAGATACTGCTCTAAAACTTTTGGTTTAATGTTTTTTGAACTTCTCTAATTTACTAAACTTTAATGACAAGAGAGTAAGTTCTTTAAAGTTTATATTTGAGGATTCGGCAGGAAAAACGATAAAACTACATTTTGGGACAAATAAGTTAACCAATAAAAACCAGATTCATTGATATACTTTACAGCAAAAAATCCTTAGAGTTACTAGACAGTGGGATTAATGCTGAGGATCCTGTTTTACCGCTGATAATCTATCCGTCCTGGTGTGGCCACAAGTCGCCACTTGTTGTTTCATGTTAAATGACATAAATTAAATAGAATGCAAAAACTGTTCAATAAAATTTACTTTAGAAACTTTTGTTTTTTTTAAAGTATAGGTGTTGTGTTTCAGGAATCCTCATTACCAGCCGTACTATGGAACTTCATCGTTTTTCCCCTAAAAAAGCAAATATTACACTGGTTTTAAATACCTCACATTACAGTTCAGAAAAAAGTCATTTTTGTACATTTTGTCTTTTTTCTCTGTTTGGGGTTACTAAAATGCATATTTATGTCAAATTATATACTAATCGGTTGACAAATGTGGTTGTGACCGACAAGGTGAACTGACGGGCAGATCGGATGAAATTATGAGGGGTTTGACGATATCCTTAAATTAGTTTTTTGAAGGAGTTTTGTTAAAAAAATAATATCCTTGGTAATATTCTAAAAGATTTTATTACTTCTGGGTTTCATTTCTTTTACAATAAAATTTTAATTAAAAAAAACGATAATAAAATATGTAAATAGTATCGATTAAATATCTAAAAATTTTGTTCATACTTTAGCTCGAGACCGGAACAAATATTGTTTAATAATTATTGCGGTTTTGGCCAAGGTCTTTGCATGGCAACACAGGTAAATTTAGAAAATTAAATTTTATTTAGTTTATTTTATTTTTATTATTTAATAATGCAGAATCAAGCTGTAATTAGCTGTCATATTTTAATTTGGTATTTCTTAATTTAACTAACAAATGCTTTTGCTTAGCCATAAAGCAGTGTCATGATAAGAATGTTTGTTTTGACCAGTTCTCCCAGTTGTTTTAAGACCCCTTCAAAATATATTTAGAAATCACCGAAAAAATTCAATTGAATATTAAAACCTACTTTCCACATATTAAAAAATCTCCCAATCTTTGAAGCATAAACTGTGGTTAGTTTTGGTGAAGAAATCAAAGAAGATTTTGAGATTTTATTTTGGTATTTTTTAATTCAACTAACACATGCTTTTGCTTAGCCATAAAGTAGTGTCATGATAAGAATGTTTGTTTTCACCAGTTCTACCAGTTGTTTTAAGATCCCTTCAAAATATATTGAGAAATCACCGAAATAATTCAATTGAATATTAAAACCTACTTTCCACATATTAAAAAATCTCCCAACCTTTGAAGCATAAACTGTGGTTAGTTTTGGTGAAGAAATCAAGGAAGATTTTGAGATTTTAATTTGGTATTTTTTAATTCAAATAACACATGCTTTTGCTTAGCCATAAAGTAGTGTCATGATAAGAATGTTTGTTCTCACCAGTTCTACCAGTTGTTTTAAGATCCCTTCAAAATATATTGAGAAATCACCGAAAAAATTCAACTGAATATTAAAACCTACTTTCACATATTAAAAAATCTCCCAACCTTTGAAGCATAAACTGTGGTTAGTTTTGGTGAAGAAATCAAGGAAGATTTTGAGATTTTAATTTGAGTTTTTCCTTAATTCAACTAACAATGCTTTTGCTTAGCCATAAAGTAGTGTCATGATAAGAATGTTTCTTCTCACCAGTTCTACCAGTTTTTAAGATCCTTCAAAATATATTGAATATTAAAACCTAATTTTTTACAATATTAAAAAATTTCCCAACCTTTGAAGCATAAACCGTGGTTATTTTGGGTGAAGAAATCAGAAGATTTTGGTTTAGTGTCTTGGTAAGTATTTTTTAAAAATGGATATTGGTTGTAGTATAAATTGCTTGCTGCTTCTGCATTCTCCCCGGCTTGCATAAAACAAACTATCATATCCCATTTTTCATAATTTTTAAATTTCATTTTTAATTTATTTAAATGATTAACCTTAATCTCGGCGTCTTTACAACACCATTAAACCACAATTTGACAATCACCAGTAAGCATTGGTTTTCTGTATCATGGCCGCACTGTCCAAAGCCTACTTGTTTAAAGGGGGCGAACTTTTAACAACTCTCTATTTCTAAGAGAACTCGAGCAAAATATCAAGTGTGTTATATTTTTTAAAAGGTAATTTATAGTTCTGTTAATAACTAATAAGCTAAAACTCTAAAAAATATATACCTAAACCATTGAATTCTAAGTAAAAAGTTGTTTTGAAAATGTTTCTACAGAAACTCAAAATTTTTCCTAGAAAAAAGTTACAGCGATTTTTTAAAAATGCAAATTTTTAAAAACACCCCGTAACTCAGAAACGGTAACAGATATCGACGGGCGGTTTTTACCATTATGTTATTGACGAAAATTGAGCTCCAGACAGACATCCACATTGGTTTTTGTCTATCTCCTTTAAAAACAGGTATTTCCCTTTTAAAGTGTCCAATTTGGCCCACCCTGTACATCTTACGTCAGGTACTGAATAAGCATGACAAAAAATATTTACAATATTAAAAATATAAGTGGCGTGCTTATATTTTTAAAAATAATATTAGAGTAGCACCTATCCGCCCCTGGTAAATAGATTAAATTTTTATTTTCACTACAACAGACCCTCAAATAAACACCGTTAACGTTTAAAGCTTAAGAAAATAAAGACTTTTTGATATGCCGAAAATTACAAAAAAATAAACAAAAAAAATCAATACCCTGTATTTTGGAAATCAGATATTTTTCAATATAAGGTTATATGACCTTTTTTTATAAAAACACTTGAGGAAATACGCACTTAAAATTATATATAGTGTACCTCGTTACATCTTACTGGAAGGATAAAAATTAATTAGAAATATTATTATCAGTGAAAAATTAAAAATAATTAAATTGCAACGGCATTTCCTAGCAAGGATATTTTGTATAATTTAAACTTTTACGTCAATGGAATAACTAGGTTAAATAAATTATACTTCATTTATAAAATTATAGTAATCAATTAAGCTTTTTAATTTTACATATTTCAGAAATGGGGGAGAAACGGATGCGTCAAATATGAAAAAAATGAATGTTTAAAATTAAAGTCGATTAACTCAATTTTCATGATGTTACTACACGTCCTTGTCCAGGATCCATCCACCAATCCTGAAAGCTCCGTAATTAAGCTTACTAAAATTTTTAATAAAAATTAAAGTTTTTAGACGAATAAGATTTGCTTGGTCGGCGTGGATTTAATTGGCTGAAAATATTTTAATAAATTATATATTATTAAATTTCCATAATTTTCTTTTGTCATCACGAATTTTAATCAATCTTATAGATAATTTTGTGCGAAATATTATAATGATTAAGAAAAAATGCGACAGACCAATGATTTTTAGCCGGAAAGATCTCGCGTACCTATTTGAATAGGTGTAAAATTTATCCATTATTACGGAAACCCTTTTTTTTTTTCATTTCACGTGTTTTAATGTTAGATTCATAAATATCTTAGTATGCGTGCTTACAAACTGACGAAAGTATCGCGCATACCAGATTTTATTATGTTGTTGAAGATTATACTGTCATGGATTTTACTTCGTTGAAGTCATTTCATTAGGAGTCATTTTTTTAAGCTTTCTTTAATACATTTCAAACTATATACAAATTATTATGGGAGAAAAAAAAATACAGGACAATTTTAATTTGAGTTGTTCATATAATAAATGAAGGTGGATACAAAATTTATATTCCATTCAAGTTTATTTATCAATAGGCTAGTATCGAAGCGAGAAATCAGTATAATCAGACCATCTCAGAAGCAAAAGACCGTTTTAACAATCGAATAAAACATAAAGTTCTCTCTTGCTCAAATGGCAGTAAAGCTTTCTGGTCCTTTGCCAAAAATATTAGTCAGAACTTTTGCACAAATTCTTTTCCACCCTAATCTCTGAAGATGGAATTGTCTCAACCTCCAAAGGAAAAGCCGAACTATTTGCCAAACAACTTGCTGCCAATTCTACGCTTGATCCTCCTATTAATCTTCCTCTTCCAACAGTTGTCCCTGTTTCTCATAAAATGTCCGATATAATTTTTAAAGTCAAACAGATCAAGCGTATTCTTTCCTCGCTTAATACTAAAAAATCGTCTGGGCTGGATGGCATACCAGCAATCGTCTTAAAAAAATGTGCTCCAGAGCTTGCACCCATCTTAACTCGGCTCTTTCGAATCTCTTACGACACGGGCATTTTCCCGGAGAGTAGGAAAGCTGCACGTGTGCAACCTGTCATCAAAAAAGGATCCAAAAGTCTCCCTTCTAACTATAGACCTATATCTCTTCGTTCAATTGTTTGCAAAGTAATGGAAAAATTTATTAATTCCCAAATCTTAAAGTATCTGGAAAAACATAAGATCTTACATGATAGACAATATGGATTCCGCCACAGTAGATCCACAGCTGATCTTCTTTCCTTTGTGTCACACAACTGGAACAAGTCCCTTGAGTTTCTTGGTGAATCCCAGATCGTTGCTCTTGACATATCCAAAGCTTTCGATTAGGTCTGGCATGATGGGCTTCTTAACAAACTTCCTTCTTACGGTCTTCCACCTAAGCTTTGCTCTTGGCTTTCCAGTTTTCTTTCTAATCGACGTATATCAGTTAGTGTAGATGGTCATATCTCCAGCTTCTACCAAATTAATGCTGGGGTGCCCCAGGGCTTAGTGCTGGCACCCACGCTGTTTCTTCTACACATTAACGATCTTCTCTCTTCCACAATCAATCCCATTCATAGTTTTGTTGACGATAGTACCCTCCACTATAGTATTCAATTTCTTAAGCCACCGTGTAATTCTGATTTCGAAAACAAGCGCAGGTCAATGCAGATATCTCTTTCACAAGACCTTAAACTTATCTTGGATTGGGGCGCCAAAAATCTTGTTCAGTTTAATGCCTCGAAAACACAGTCATGTCCGCTGTCGCGAAAAAAGTCTGCAAATGCTCATCCCTTACATATGAGCGGCCAAGTTCTGCAGAGCAAAGAGTCGTTTAATCTTGTCGGCGTTACTTTTGAGAATAACCTCAACTGGCACAAACACATTTCATCCATAGCTTCGGCAGTTTCAAAAAAGATTGGATTTCTCTTCCGAGCCCGAAAATATTTCTCTTCTTCCAATCTGTACACTCTGTATGTATCCCAAATCAGACCCTCTTTGGAATATTGTTCTCATGTATGGGGAATGGCGTCCCCTACAAAACTTAGCATTCTGGACTCCATTCAAAGAAGAGCCGTTCGTCTTATTAATGATCCAACGCTCACAGAAAGGCTTCCTCTTCTTGCCCACTGTCGAGCTGTAGGGGATCTGTCGCTCTTCTATAGGTATTTTCACGGCTTCTGCTCAGAGGAATTGGCCAGTATAATTCCTTCTCTGGCAGCTTCCAACAGAGCAACACGTAGTGCAACTTTTATGCATCCTTTTATAGTTCAGTTAGAGAGGCCCCGAACTTCCCGCTTTCTTCGTTCCTTCATCCTTAGAGTGTCAAGACTATGGAACCTGCTGCCCGCAGAAATTTTTCCTTCTCCTCCCAATCTCCAAAAATTTAAGTCCCGTTTGAACAAACTCCCTCTCACCACACTGAAGACACCCACGGTACGTTAGTACTTAGGCATCAGCCTTCGTGGACTGTCCCAAGATAAAAAAAAATACTCATCTAGATCACTACCATCTAAATTATAATTTCTCTTTTTTGATTCTTCGCTTTCTTCCTTATTTTGTTGGCAACTTAATATTTCTTCAACTTTTAATGGTGCCGATGGGCCAATGTACAATGGTTCAAGTTTACTGGATTCATTTTATTGCCATCCACATTCCGTTGGATCGTATTAAATACAAATAGTTTCTGTAGCATTTTGCCACATTGCGTTTACAAACATGGTACGTAAAATTTTTTGCTTTAAAGTTTCCCAGCATGGAGGAATATTACCAAAATTGAAATTTATCATACCTTAGTAAAATTCTTCATTGTCGCTTGTACTAGCGAAAAATTTCAAAAATAATTCAAATCTTGCAGCATTAACATCACTATTTTTAAAATTTATACATTTCATTTGTAAATCTTTGAACAAAATTTGTTTTTTCTTTATCATTTATGTTTTCTAGATAATTGATGATGATATGATTCACTGGTATAGGCATAATTTTTTTATAGAACGAGAGATGATAACCCCACTATCGTTCAAATCATTGAAATTTAGACTTAAATCTTGATACTTAATTTTTTTAATTTTCGAAAACTTAGCACGTTTTAGCATTTTTTAATAGCGTCTTTTCTGTCTGAGAACGAAGAAACCTTCTCTTTAGTTAATGTATTACAAATAAAGTACTTTATATTGAAATTGTAATAATGAAAACGGAGATTCAATCTAGTACTTTAAATGTTCTTTTATAAAGCAACTGTACACTAAATGAATCGTCACTATATCACCAAAAAAATCAATATTAGTTTAAAATACTGAAAAATCTAGGTATCAGACGGTTTGATAGTTTTAAATAATTATAAATCCCAAAAAATAATTTTTTTGACATTAAATACGGAATTTTGTTGAGTTAATAAATATGTTTATAATGCTGATGCGTAGTAAGCTATATAAAAAACGATACTTTTGACAGCTAGGAAAACAGCAGAGTAAAATTTCGAAATTATCTAAACCCCTAAAACACCGTATGACAAGGTTAGGCAAGCTGTGTCCTTTTCGGAGTAAGAGATAAAGACCTATGGAAAGTTGTTGCAATCCTCTCAAATAAAACAGAGTTCCAATCAGTTACTGATAGAAATGATAAATTATTTATCTGACTTTGACACGTGCCGATTTTTTTCCATGGCCTACTATAGCAAAAAATAAAAAACTGAAATATCGCGCTCAATTTCAAAGATAAGTATGAATAATAAAATCTTGGAAAGAGCAAAAAATGAGCAATTTTTTGAAATCATGGCCAACTATGATTTATATTTAAAAAAAAAACTAAGCTTTATATATTTTCAACGAAACTAGAAATAATTTTAAAAATCTGAGTAGTCCAATGGATTCCACTCAAAAAAGTACCTTAAGAATGTTTACACCGTTTTGGGTTGTTTTCAAAAATGACGGACTTACGATTTTTTTTCAAAATGGCCAAAAAAATTAAAAACGCCCTATATCTCGGATACCTATAGAGATTTCGGGATGCGGTTTTCACCATTCATCTAATTTCGAAAATCCAGCCCAAGACACCTATGTCAATTTTTTTCTATCTGGTCAGGAAATACGAGTTTCCTGTTAAAACAGTCGAAATCGCACCACCCTGTATATAGCTTAAAATGTAAGAAAGAAAGCCTAAAAGAAAGACATGACTCCAAAAGAAATGTCTTCAACAAAGTAAAATCCGTGACAGTATAATCTTCAACCACATAATAAAATCTGGTATGCACGATACTTTCGGCAGTTTGTAAGCACGCATACCAAGATATTTATGAATTTAACATTAAAACGCATAAAATAAAAAAAAAAAAAAAGGTTTCCGTGATAATGGATAAATTTCACCCCTATCACATCATTCAAATAGGTATGCGCGACCTTTCCGGCTAAAAATCATTGGTCGGCCGGATTTTTTTTTAATATGATATTTCGCACAAAATTAACTATGAGATTGATTAAAATTCGTGATGACGGAAGAAAATTATGAAAATTTAATAATATATATTTTATTTGAATTATTTTCGGCGAATTCAACCCACGCCGACCAAGCAAAACTTATTGGTCTAAGTGTAAACTTTTAATTTGTATTAAAAATTTTAGTAAGCTCAATCATGGAGGATTGGTGGCTCCTCGCCTATCGACTTACCGAACTTTTTAATATCCTTTTATATCATTAAGATGATATGGGATTTTTTCCCTTTTTTAATATTTACTGTCGGTCCTAAGGAATATAAGTAATACCGTAGTTTCTATCTTTTAAAAATATTGTTCATTCTTTATCGAAAAACGATACATTCTGACAACGAAACGTGCAACGTATTTTTATTAAGTGTACACAGACCGTTATCTCTAAGGGCATAGGGCATTGGTATGGGCACACGTATTTCTACCACTACTACGTGAGCATACACAATTTTACACATGGATAAAGAAAATGCGCTATATTCCAATATACAAATTATTAGCTTACATTAATGTGCACGTATATATGCACATGTACGTATCTATATACAGGGTGGCTAAACGAAAAAGAGCGAAGGCCCTTTTTGAGTACTTTTCATATTTTTTAAGAAAAACGCTCTTACCCGTATACCTCTTTTTATAGGAGAAAACTTTTTAGTCATATTCAGCAACCCCTATCGGCAACCCTTTGACCAGGGCGAATTCCACCCCTGGAATTTTAAATGGAAAGAGGGGTCGAGTTTTACCTTGGTTTAAAGCTGTTTCGTGTCTCTTTATGTGCATACCTACATTAAGCCGTTTCGATTCAGTGATTTTTAAAATACAGAGTGTGCAAAGAAAAGCATTATCTCCAATTTTTTGGTGCCTAAAAGGATTTCTAAATAACAACAATCGGACCCGTGTACTTTTATTTCAAATTTAAAAAAAAATTTCGCTAAGGCATGATCCCAACTGCAACGGTGCGTTCTACCCCTAAAATGTATGGAAGAAAGAGCGGCCAAGAGGCACCTTATTTTCAAGGTATTTTTCTCTCTTCATGGATATACTTATATTAGCTTATTTGGTGCAGTAGTTTTCAATATACAGGGTCCCTATGCAAAAATAAACATGGAATCCTTGTTTTTTTTATTTATTACATTGTCTTTTCAACATAAGGGTTTTAATAAACTTGCCTTAA
>JAHBCN010023141.1:0-12917 GCA_019359885.1 Listronotus oregonensis | reverse complement strand
ATATGTTTTTTATATAGCAAAACGATTTATTATTGAAGATATAGAAAAAAGTGTTTTATTTTTCAAAATTTTTAAACTCCGACTCCTAATAAAAAAAATAGTATTTTTTACATTAAAATTAAACTTTAAAATTTAATTTGAATATAAGAAGTTTGATTAAATATTTCAAAATTTTTATAAATTATTTGAATTTTTTAAA
The DNA here is from genome assembly GCA_019359885.1 of Listronotus oregonensis. Taxonomy (NCBI): domain Eukaryota; kingdom Metazoa; phylum Arthropoda; class Insecta; order Coleoptera; family Curculionidae; genus Listronotus; species Listronotus oregonensis. Next base: position 12,718 of record JAHBCN010023141.1, on the reverse strand, counting down.
CTATTTAAAATAGTTCTATGTGATAAGAGATTGTTATTACTACACTTAATTAAATATTTTGAAAATTCGTATACTTCCAATTTTAATTCTTGGACAATGTTTAAAGTTGGTATTCTTGCATACCATACAATGTTTAAATTAGGTAATTTTGCATATCAGCACAACGTTTCCTTGGTACATGATACAGGACTCTAAAAAATGGTACGTAAACCAACCAAATGGTAGGTACGTCAGAGTCAGGGCTGCCAGCCCTACCCATATAGAAAGCCTGATCTTGTTGTTGAGTGCAAAAATGAATTAATTGTTGACATTAAAGTGGTTATTTTTTTTTTTTTAAAGAAAAAAAATCCTATATAAACTACAAATTAAAAATTGTTTTAAAAAAAATTAAAGGAAAAAAAAGTGTACTGTTTCCGCCCGGGATCGAACCGGGGACCTTGTGCGTGTGAAGCACACGTGATAACCACTACACTACGGAAACTTATTAATAAAATTAAAAATAATATTTTCAATTTTTAGACTTTTTTTTTAGTCTTTATTTTGTTTTTAAACATTTTTTTTTATTATTATTCAAATGACGTTTTCTTTCTATTTTTAAGATTAGTGTTTTAAAAATAAGTACAATATTTGGTTTATTTTTAAAAAAATATAAATTTAAAATACCTTAAGATGATTTGTTTTAGGTCTGCGATTTAAATTGTACAGGGTGTTTCATTTTCGACACTTTTAACGGGATTCTTTTTGTTAGTGCTTTAAAAAAAGGTAATATAGGAATCATTGCTTTTTTAAAATTAATTGGTAAAAATGACCTTATTTTTTCTTAGGTAAAAGAGATACATGAGAGAATAATAATTGTTGAATAATTTGCCCTTTTTAGAAAAGTATACGGGGTCAGGTACAAAAGTTATCAGATCTAACCTCATTTTTTTAAACGAAACACCTTGTATATTTTATTTTAAAAAGATAGCATAATATTTTTTTCAAAAATATCACAAAACATAAATGATATTGGTTTTTTGTGTGATTTACTAAAACTAAAATTTTTTAAAACCCCAGTAAAGGGCCCTTTTAAACAAAAAAAGCTAATATCCGAGGAACAAAACTATGTTGGCGTTTTAGCTCAAAAGACATATTTTAACAGACGAGTAAAAGAAATAGTAGCGTAAAAAAGTAAACTAACCACAACTAAAGAACTTTGAAACGAAATAAAATATTTAGATTAAGGGAAAAATAACGGGAATCATTGCAAATGTTTGAAAGCACCTCCGTAGTTTTTAATGCACTCTTGAGATATTTTTCGAACGAATTTTAAAGCATTCATGATGTGAAATGTTTTTATTTCTTCAAAGACCTCATGAATTTTTGTTGCTGTCGTGTTAAGATGATATTTAAGATATTTTTAAATTTTTTATTTTCAAACACATCAAAAAAAAAACCTGGAGGTGTTAGATCCAGAGATCGTTGTGGCCACCTTATAGGTCCATGTTGTGTTCCTTTTCCACGCTTTCTAAATTGAGTATTTAAATACTCTCTTATTCGAAGAGCGTTATGGACAGGGGCGCTATCTTGTTGAAAGTAAGTCTCCATTATTTTTTTAAATAACATTATCGAGGATATAGAAAGGTTTGATTGTAGTATGTCCAGATATCTATCTGCATTAAAACTATCAAAACAGAGATACACTAGTTTATTTTAAAATATAAAGCAACCTATTTTTACGCCAAATCGACCTTGTTGACAAACATGTCGTGCAATGTAGGGTGGAGTTCCAATGTCTTTTATTGTATCGATTAAGCAGACCGCAACTTGTTATTCGACATTCTTATTATATATAAAAAATTGCGAATATAAAAATTCACTTTTCGGTTTAGCCCCCCAGCGCTTAGCCAAGTCTGCATTTTTGTGTTTAGATGTTATAAAAGAACAACTGTACAAGTTCTTATAATGGATCAAATACCTACTTTACCAATCTCCTACTAAACAGGATCATAGCTGTCAAATTTGACATTGATGTCGTTTAGGAAGCCGATATCAAAAAATTACTTAGGTCCTTTTAGTAAACATTAAATTTTAGTCAAAAAATTTGTCAAATTTTGACTTTTCTCTAATTTTTGTAAATCGCTCTTTTTTACCTTGTTTCACTTTTAATTACTATAAATAAAGCAAAAGGTAAAAGAAAATATTTATATTTTATACAAATTTACAAATTAATAAATTAATTAACCATTTAATAAATTTAAACAAACTTAAATATCATTCCAAACAAATATAATATTTTATTGCGGCCCCGTTTTTTTCAAGACAGAGTTTAGCTTTCTAGGCATCGAATGGAGCAAAGCTCGGGCGTAGTCCGGATTTCCTCGTAACTCATTCCACGCCTCTAAAATTTTATCCTTAAGTTCGTTTACATTTTGCGGCCTAAACTCATTTGCTCTATTTATTTTTTTTAACTAATAAGCCCCAGACATTTTCCATAACATTTCAATCCGGACTACGTGCGGGCCACGGTAAAACTTGCTCTTTCATCCATTTCATCGATCTTGGCACCCCGGGCCGTATCCGAACGGAGACACTTATTCCCCTTAAAAAACTGGGAAAATTTCTGTCCGGAAAGGGGATTTCCAATACAAAAGGAAGCATGATAGCCTATAATAGATCTATATACAGACAGGTCCACTGTAGTAGAAACATAGGAAAGACTTAGGCGAATTGACTTACATTTGCCTGCCTCGAGCTAGCAAAACAAAACTTGCAAAAACGATGCGATAAAAAATGTGGAATGTTTTTGAAGATTTAATTTTGAATTTAAATATTATTTGCTTTCTTGCAGAAAAAATAAGGTTTATGGTCATAATAGGGCTAATAATTTAGAAGAACTTCGAATAAAAATCGAAGAAGCTTCTCAATCAGCCCTAATATGCTAACAAACATTAGACGGGGTTTTTACGATCGTTTGGGATATTGCCTTGCGCAAGAAGGTTTGTTTCAATATTTATTATTATTTAATTTTAGAGTATTTTTTATGTTTATAATTATTTATTTTTTCATTGCGTACTATTTTAATTTTATAAATGAGTTTTGGGTTGGGGTTGGGAACTTACTTTTTATTTTGCTTTGGCAATTAATGAACTGATAAATAAAGCTGTTGGTATTTAATTCCCTATTTATAAATAACGGTATAAAGTATTAACTGTTTTCTCAACAGATTAGACCGCATAATTTTTTTTCGTAATTTTCAAGCGCGCCTTAAACCATACAACACACCCGTCCAAAAGCATATTACAAACTGAAATCTCGCTCGATTAATCATGCATGCGAATATTTATCGATCGAAGCGGACAGTAGTAAATTCAGTTCCCTGCCTATGTTTCTACTACACTGGACCTGTCTGTATACCTCCGCATTAAACCTTCATTCGATAAAATAATTTACACCAAGTCCTTGTGCACTCAGCCACTCCCAAAAATTTACCTAAAATCGCTTACTATTTCTGTCCTTTTGGGTATTATTTTTCATCAAATCGTGTTAAGTATCCCATTGTAGCACGACTGAGACACTTTTTCATCGGTTAATATTATATTTTTCCAAAAAATCGGAGTAATCCGAGTAAAATTGTAGAGGAAATCCAATGCATTGTTCTTTATTTGCATTTGTTAAAAACGGTTTTAAGGCTGCAGGGTGGCAGCGCAATTCAAATTTTGCCTTATTCTTCGCCGTGTCGTTCTAACCGATGCTGGGAAATTGGTTTTTGTTTTTGCTGTAACTACAGATTTAAATGGTTGGTTTCTCAAAACATTAACTAAATTATTGTCTTGTTCTTGATTCGATGGTTTGGGGCGACAACTTCCAGCACTTATCTCAAAGGAGTGTGTTTCTTGCCATTTTTTTTTAACAGAATGAATAGTACTTTTTGGGATGTTAAGCTCTTTCGCCACATCCCTTTCTGGTCAACCTCTCTGCTCAATATAATAAATAATTAATAATTTAGTTTGGCATTTTAAAAAAGATTATTAGACACTGACAACGAACACCTGTTTCTTTATTAGGTTTTTCAACAGGTATTTATATTCAGTAGAAGGTGGCATAAGCCTATTTTACGAAAGGAAAAAAGAATTGCCCAAAATTTAATGGCCGTTACTGTATCTAGTAAGGCAATTTTAAAATCATCGACATCACGATGCCTTATATTGAGATTTAATTTTTTTGCTGAGTCGCTTAAATAGAGTTATATTGCACCGCCGCTGACCACAACAAACCCTTTTCATATTCACGTGCATGAAGGATGTCGGAATGCTAATTTTTTATATAATAATCATGTTTAATTCAGTGAATTTTCTGCTTTTGGTGATGATCTCACTTGCGAAACTCGATCAAAGTTTGAAACAACACCAATTTTTTACGCCTGTCAATCAAACGTAATAGGCTACAAATGATTGGTAACAGGTCACTTTTCTGAATATTAAAATTATTTTCGGATGATAGAATTGCTATTTTTAGAAACTAAATTAAGTATTTGTTAATTATTTGTAGCAAAATATCTTGCTGAATAGACATCAATCATAGAATTGTTAGTCAAATCAAAACTGCATGGTTCTTGGACGTGTAATCGACAATCAAATAATTAGTCTTTATGATAGTGTGCTATTAAAGTTATATAGGCTGTCTAATAACTGGTAGATTAGGGTGCAATCCAAATACTTAATTGAAAATACTGTATGACAATTTATGTCGTTACATAAGAACAGAACCTGTTACAACAAATCATTGGCATCTCTGGAATTTTAAAAAATTTTATACAAAAAATGATACATTAGACCCACATCAAATATATATTAGATGGTTTTATGGCATGATCTTGTTAGGTATGTATATAAGAAGGGCTCCACGAAGAGAAAAATGTATACGACAATTATTTAAACATTTTTTTTAATGTACAATAAAGACGAAAATTCGAGACACTTTTGTTAATTAACAATCGTCTAACCTGTTAAAAAATTACGTTTTAATTAAATTTTCAACGGGAATGAATTCTTTAAAGTGTTCTGAATACACCATAATTTTTTAAAAATTTTAATAAATATTTAATACCTTAAAAAATTATTTAATGTGACGTACACGGATTTGACTCCGGATCCGAAACCAAAAATCTCGCGAGTAGGCTCATTTCCCGCGTTAAATTAAAATTAGAAATAATGGAGATAGAGTTCCGGGATTTGGATTTTTTTTAATTACCTCCTCTTTAAGAATCTTTTTTTACCATACCTATAATATTAATAGTTTATGAGATATCGGCAAAAAACAAAATACCTTTTTTCATCTTTAATTGTAAATAGCTGTTGCAATTTTTAATTTGAATTGAAAAAAATTGAAAATACTAGAGACGCCAGAACAATAAATAAACCTTTTATTTGTAATAAGTGATAAGCCTATTAATAAAATATAAAAATAATTTAAATCAAGGATTCTTATTTATTTTATATTTTTAACACAGCAATTGTCACTGAAACGTTTTTTGAAAGGTTGTTCTTCATATAGATCTGCAATTTCCATAAGGTTGCTCAATGGACCGAACATGCTATATCTATATCTACCAAGTGACCCAGAGGACATGTAACAGCTAATTACATTTTTATCTGAAAATTTATTAATTATTTTAAAATTTGCACCGTTTTTATGTCGTATAAGTTTTTTTTTTTAAATACCATCTTGTATGATTATCAGATTCTTCTTAAAATTCTTTCTTTAACAATGTATTACAATATGATATTTACTTTTAAAATGACGTCAAAAAAGCATTTTTTCAAATAAGCTATGGAGGTTAGAGAGGTAAAGGAGCACCATCTCTTATGACCATTTTGCTCAAAAAGTGGCCCCAGAATAGCATTCAATAGGAGGCGCTGGTGTAGCTAAGCGAACCAATGGGAACCAATGACCTTAGAACGGGTCATCTTACAATATGTTTTGGCCTTTGCCATTTATACCAACATTCTTGCATGATAACCTAATGAAAAACATCTGTCATTACACTGGAAGTTTTGAATTAATAATGATGTTTAAATCTATTAGAAATAATAGAAAAATGATTATTTTATGGAATTAAAAAAAAGTATGCTGTTCCTATTCCATTTTCTAAAATATTGTAAGTTGCTTTAGACCTTTTTTTCAAAATATGAAAATTTTAGTTACCCTCCACTGACATCAACCTGGCCAAAATAATATAAAGCACACTGTAAGGCATAATCTCTGTGCTTTCGAAATCCTAGCACACTACGTTTGTACACTTTAATGTAGTACAAGCTGCATATCATGGCCTACTGAAGTTTATTTGAATAAGTGATTTATTGACGCCATGTTAGAAGCAAATGTCACACTGTGATACATAACACATTATACTGTCAAGCAAGGAAATTAAAAAAAAGGTACTTCCGGTTAAACCAGAAGTCGCAAAAAATCTTATGAGAGATTTATAAGGCCACTTTCAAGAAATGTTTTTTTGTAAATGTCTCCTTCAGCGCAGCTGTCCAAAGAGATGGAAATCAGGTGGGTATTATCATGCATCAGAATTAAGCTCTTAATTAAATGGTTTTGATTGCCGCTCAGCCTCTCTTTCAGGATAATAGAGTCTTTTAAAACGCGTATTTTAATTTTCCTAGGTGTTGCAAGCAATATGGGGTACCTAAAGGCAGGGGCCCCCAATCATTGTCGGTTAGGCCACCCAGACACTGCCCTTAACTGTGCGCCATCCATGCACCTGCCCTCAATTAATTAGCAAAATGAATTTAAGCATACATTTTTATTTTTTTTAACACGTTTGGTCACTTCTTGTCATGTCTTTGAAATAAATTGTCAACATTTCCACGATATCGCGGTTTATACAGCGACATGCTGTCTGCCGCAATTAAAATATTTATACGTATTGCTGGATAACTTTTGTACCATAAACTTTTACATGGGTGGAGTCGTAGTTAAATTTAAATTTTTAAAATCATAATTATTCAAATGGGAGTTTTTCGTAAATCTGCATCATTTAATTTTTTATTTAAAAGTCTATAAATATACTTTTACAATGTAAATAAAGTTATTATTGACAAGCTGGTAATTTAGATAAAAACTATTGTTTTAGTAACTATTTATTGTTTAAAAAAAAGGTTTTAGATTAATCTTATTATTATTGCGTATAAATATTCTTTTCTTGGTTTTCTTGAAGGTGTTTCAATAACGGCTGCCAGATATTCGGAATGTCAAATACTAAATTCATTCTGTTTTTTTTAATAATAAAATAATACATTTTTAGTTTTTGTATTTCTGAAAACATTTACAACCGCCCGTATATCAAATTTTGACAGCTTTGAAATTTAAAAACATATAAGCTGTCAGAATTTGGCCAATGTTGTACTTTAGACGCAGAATTTTCTTAGAATTTCCAGAATATAATTGATATATACAAGTGTCCCAGAAGTAATGGGACACAGAGAAACAGCAGATTCCTTAGGTCAAAATAATGCAATTAACTTAAACTTGCCTTATCCCAAAGTTGATTATAACTAAGATACAGGGTGTTAAACTTTTAATTTTGTTTTCGTTTTTTCGTAATAATTTCTTAACTAAATGACATATTGGTACAAAATTAGGGATTTTGGAGTTCTTTGAGGCCGGAAATTCGAATTCGTCATTACTTTTGATGTAGCTGGTAGATGGCGCCAGTACGGCCTACCCCACTTGTTTTAGATGGCATAACTTTTTTTAAGCTTAGAATATTGACTTGTTTATTAAAAAAGAAGTTACTATAATTCTCTCTGCGTTAAAAATGCATACTTTATTTAGGTCTCTGAGAGCAACTGTTTTCGAGATAAATGCATTTAAAGGACCCCGCAATTTTCCCATGGAAAATGGTTTTCGGCCAGTTGTTTTCAAACTTTGCAAAGTAATAGTTTTTAACATGCTGATTAAAAGTCTTCACGGGCACAAAACCCAAAAATCCCTCCAACCCCCCCAAAATGACCCTCTAAAGTCTCCAAATCCCTAGTGACATTTAAGGCTAATTTTGGAGGGGTTGGAGGGGTTTTTGGATTTTCTGCCCGTGGGACTTTAACATGCTGATTAAATAGTCTTCACGGGCACAAGAACAAAAATCCCTCCAACTCCCCAAAATGACCCTCTAAATCTCCAAATCGCGTAGTGAGCATTTAAGCTAATTTTGGAGGGGTTGGAGGGTTTTATTTGCCCGTGGAGACTTTACAGCTTTGAAAACTATTACTTTGCAAGTTTAAAAAATATATTTAAAATATTTTCATAAAAATTGGGTCATATAAATAATTTATCTCGAAAACATACTAAAATATATATATAGTATATATTTTTAACGTAAAAGGAATTATATATATATAACTTTTTTTTTAATAAATAGGTCAATATACTAAGCTTAAAAAAAGTTATGCCATCTAATAATATAAGTGGGGTAGGCCGTAGCTAGAGCCCTCTACCAGCTACATAAAAAGTATGGACGAATTTGAATTTTCCGCCTTAAAGAACTCCAAAATCCCTAATTTTGTACCAATATGTCATTTAGTTAAGAAATTATTACGAAAAAACGAAAACAAAATTAAAAGTTTAACACCCTGTATCTTAGTTATAATCAACTTTGGGATAAGACAAGTTTAAGTTAATTGCATTATTTTGACCTAAGGAATCTGCTGTTTCTCTGTGTCCCATTACTTCTGGGACACTCTGTATATATCATTATATTCTGGAAATTCTAAGAAAATTCTGCGTCTAAAGTACAACATTGGTTAAACTTTGACAGCTTATATATGTTTTTAAATTTCAAAGCTGTCAAAATTTGATATATGGGCGGTTGTACGCAAAATGTTTTTAGAAATACAAAAGTAAAAATGTATTATTTAATTATTCAAAAAAAAACAGAATGTATTTAGTATTTGACATTCCGAATATCTGGCAGCCGTTATTGAAACACCTTCAAGGAAACCAAGAAAAAAATGTTTATACGAATTAATAATAAGATTAATCTAAAACCTTCTGTTTTAAACAATAAATAGTTACTAAAACAATAGCAATAATAACCTTATTTATATTGTACAAGTATATTTATATACTTTTAAATAGAAAATTTAATGATGTAGATTTACGAAAAAATCCCATTTGAATTATTCTGATTTTAAAAATTTAAATTTAACTACAACTCCACTTATGTAAAATTTTATGGTACAAAAGTTAACCAGCAATACGTATAAAAATATTTTAATTACGGCAGACAGCATGTCGCTGTATAAACCGCGATATCGTGGAAATGTTGACGATTTATTTTAGAGACATGACAAGAAATGACCAAACGTGTTAAAAAAAAATTAAAAATGTATGCTAGAATTAATTCTGCTAAATAATTGAGAGCAGGTGCATGAATGGAGCACTGTTAAGGGCAGTGTCGGAGTGGCCTAACCGGCAATGACTGGGGCCCCCGCCTTAGGTACCCCATACTGCTTGCAACACCTAGGAAAATTAAAATACGCGTATTAAATAAACTCTATTATCCTGAAAGAGAGGCTGAGCGCTAATCAAAACCATTTAATTAAGAGTTTAATTCTGATGCATGATAATACCCACCTGATTTCCATCTCTTTGGACAGCTGCGCTGAAGGAGACATTAAACAAAAAAACATTTCTTGAAAGTGGCCTTATAAATCTCTCATAAGGTTTTTTGCGACTTCCGGTTTAACCGGAAGAATCTTTTTTTTTTTAATTTCCTTGCTTGACAGTATAATGTGTTATGTATCACAGTATGACATTTGCTTCTAACATGGCGCCAATGGCACTTATTCAAATAAACTTCAGTAGGCCATAATATGCAGCTTGTACTACATTAAAGTGTACAAACGTAGTGTGCTAGGATTTCGAAAGCACAGAGATTATGCCTTACAGTGTGCTTTATATTATTTTGGCCAGGTTGATGTCAGTGGAGGGTAACTAAATTTTTCATATTTTGAAAAAAGGTCTAAAGCACTTGCAATATTTTAGAAAATGGAATAGGAACAGCATACTTTTTTTTTAATTCCATAAAATAATCATTTTTCTATTATTTCTAATAGATTTGATCATCATTATTATCATGTTTTTCCAAAATGGCTAATTTAATGTTTAATTCAAACATAAAATGTAAGTGGAGGCTGTTAACACATAAAGACAAGGATACAGAGTTCACGCCACTGGGGTCTGTCAGGGCGACTTTTAAAATATAGACATACATGGTTTAGACCGCTGAACCAAAGGAAATTTGGGATAAGGACTTTTATAATTTTAAATTAATTTTCTTTAAGTAAGTTAAAAGTACGTTGTATACTTTTATCTTTTGTAGAGATAAAAGGTGCAATACATTAAAAGGACATTCCACTTTACATTCAGTAATTAAAGTTCTAAACATGTTATCAATGTTAAAGCTGAGTTTTTTACATTCAAAAAATATTTGGTCCAGATCACATTTAACTTGACACTCATCACATTTGTCGGAAGGTAATATGTGGATTTTGTATAAATGTGCAGGAAAACAAGCATGTTCTAATTTCATGCGTACAATGGTAGTTACTAGCTGTCTCGAGACTGTTAAATCTTTGTGCCATAATTTGGCTGGGATACTATCCGTAAGCAGTGAGTATCGTGTAGGGGTATTTTTACAAAAATCTTTTCATCTAAAATTCCACTTTTTATTCATAACTAGTTTTAAAGTGTTGCATGCATCACTAAGGCTTAAGGTATAATTGGTAGGTAGCCCATTAAGAACACTGTCCTTGGCTAAAGAATCTTCTATTTCATTTCCGGTTATTCCGGTGTGAGCTTTAACCCATATAAAGAAAATTTGTTTATTACGTAATTTGCGTATTTGTTTTTTATGAAACGGGACGGCCATTACGCAGTCTAGTCTAAGCCTACTATCAAATAAACAAAAAATATCGTTTTTAGAGCTTAAGCAATCTGAAAACCTAGACTTGTGATACATTAGAAAAGCTCTTGAAGAGCTCTTTTCAAAAATGTAAAAATCCAATATGGCGTCCGTATGAAAATCCAAAGTTTGGCTAAATATCTCAAAAACAAATAAAGTTAGAAAAATATTTTTACTTAAATTAAATTCTTCTTAAAAAAGTGTTCTAATAATGTAGTAATCTTAAAACCGTAAAATTGGTAGTTTGCGAGCTACAGGCAAACGTTAAAAATGCACCATTTTGGTTTTTCTTAATTATCTCAAAAACCATAAAAGATAAATAAATTCTGAAAGCAGATTTAATTTTGCAATTAAATTGTCTAAAACTTTCCTACTTTAACCAACACTGTAGCTCTAATGGTTCCCGAGTTACCAATACATGTAGGCCCAATTTGGGACACACTGTATACGCATATGTGTATGTATATACACCTAATTATTTATTAAAAATATTTTATTTTTGCAAATTCTAAAAAGGGTGGCACCTCGTTGTAAAAGACGAAAACCTGCTACTCCACTGGAAAGGTTCCACGTAACCTAAGACTTATTCCCATGAATAATGAAAAAAAACAAGTTAAAAATTAAATACAGTCAGGCTAGAATATTTAACCAATGAAAACAGAATAGTGACTGTATTAAATTACCAGTACACTTCATTACACCAGTCGTGTCAAATATTAAGTGTTTTGCAAATGTTCATGGTTTTAATTAAGGCTAAAGTATCTAGTTTAGACTACCCTTACCTACGTTTATCCTAACTTGTGACCAAAGTTTACAAAATTATTATAAAATGCATTACTTGGGCGGGGCCAAAGCTCTTGGTAGAGATCGAACGCTGTAAGAACAACACCGATACGTCACGGTCTCATATGGCAAACTCGTATAAAACCGTGACGTATCGGTGTTGTTCTAACAGCGTTCGATCTCTAATTAAATTAAAATAATTGAAAAATCGTATTTAATTACTTCTCAGTAAATGGATTACTTTAATTTAATTACTTTCCAAAAAATGTAAATGTATTTGGATTATCAATTAATGGATAATGTAACCGTAATTGGTAATTGATTTTCACGAATCCTAAGTAATTCAATAACTAAGAAAGTAATTCTATTACTTATAAATAGACATCAGATTATATGCATTTATATATGCAAATGCATAACACAATACTTTTAAAGGGCATTGCATATTTAAGTTCTTTTCTTTTGATAGTGCCTATTTTAACGTTTCCTTGAAGGTGTTAGACAATGTAATGGTTTCAATAACACTAGAATCTTGGACTTCCATTGTCTTTATTTGTTAATTGTTACACAACGTTTCGGTTAGTGATGTATCTCCAACCGTTTTCAAGTGATAACTAAAAACTATTCCTAAAAGCTACGACTTATATACTATCCCTTGTTCACCGAAGCTTGACCGACTTTTCACGGTTCAGCAACGGCTGCCAGATATTCGAAATATTGATGCTAGGCTTGCTAAATACATTTTTGTTGTTTAAAATTATTACAGCTTCTTTGAATTTTCTTTTCTTCCAGTGGGTTTCTTTATAAATAGTTTTTGCTTCCGACCAAATTCCCTGTGAATGTGGTGAGGTATACATCGGGGAAACAAAGAGACCACTTAAAGTTAGAGTTAAAGAACACAAAAAACATACGGAACGAGGTGAAACGTCGAAGTCAGGGATTGCCGAACACGCTTGGTCAAAACAACACCGCATACAATGGTCG
>JAHBCN010023140.1:0-12958 GCA_019359885.1 Listronotus oregonensis | reverse complement strand
TTTTTAAAAAAAGAAATTTTAAGGTTCCCCACAAAAATAATTGAATAACACGACAATGACGTTTTGAAACATTCTAAACCGTTGTTAACTTTTAACTTGAACCCCCTTTTTTAAAACGCACATCACTCCCCCTTTGTTTTTAAAAACAAAGTAAATTCTACGATGCGCACGAACTTTATTGGGTTTTTTGGGCGTTGTTGCCAGATTTTTTTTAGTGTTTTCTACACGAGTTTGGGATTAATTTGTCATTATTTAGTATTTAATATTTTAAAAATTGATTGTTACAATTGGCGAGACTAATTTTAAAAATTTCCCCTTGTTTTTTTTATAATATTTTAGAAAAGTTTGAGGTTAAAATTATATATGTAGGTAAAATTTTGGAATTTCTGCGAAATGGAGCCAAAGAAACACTTTTTTGAATTAAATACCGGTTGGGGATTTGCCAAACCAAATTTCAAATTAGTACCGACAATTCTGATGTTTTGGTTGGAATCTAGTGTTAATCGTCCGAAAAAAAAAATTCAGGTTTTTTTTGTTATCAAATTTAAAAATAAAAAATTTTTTTGTGGTCAATTGAAAGATTCTCTCGTTTTATTTGAAGCGTTTTATAGATTAAATACAACAGAATTGGGTTTGTTTTTTTTAATCCTTTAAGACATTTAACATCCGCGAACAAACAGGCGGTTGGAATGTTCAAGGGGGTTGCGACAAGTGGATGTTGCTCGTGGCTGGAAACATCACAAAGTTTTAAAAGTAGGCTGTGGAATCGTTACGGGCGGGAACAACCCCCAAAAAGGCACGGGGGTCGTAGGAGGGTACTACGCACAACAAGACCGGTACATAACCCTTAGTATTAGAGGGCCCCCTCCGCAACACATTTACCCCGTCGTTAAAACCCAAATGGAGTCCCTATTCAAAAAACAGGAAAATCGATTATATGAGATCGGGTTATCTCTCGAGAGTTTTTGGGTGTGCCCTTACCAAAGACATAAGGAAGGTTTGGGGGCACGTGAACGACGAAATTGGGGGGTAGAATGGCCGTTCTTTTCACCGACGAATCTCGTTTTGGTTTTCATATGACTCAATATAAGAGGGGGAGAAGTCTGAAACACCTAGAATCGTAGTATGTACAAGAAAAGTATCCTTTCAGAGTGGCACAGTTAGGTCTGGGGGAACGCTCTAGGGCCCGTACGCATCTGTATTTTGCGTATGACGGGGGCATGCTCGTGACATCATTAGAGGTATCGTCGAACCAATTTAAACAATCGGGGAACATTTCATTTTTTTTTTGGCGATAAACGCCCCCGCATCGCACTTTTAAGCCCAACTACACTGCAGAATTTATCACCATCTAGGCTACCCGCATTTCACCAGATCTGAACCCCCAAATTAACATGCATGGGATATGCTTCAAAGAGCTTTGGGTCCACCAACCCCCGCCTAATAACAGCGGGACCTAATAGGGAATACTTCCTCAATTATGGGACAACCTACCCCAAGACCAGCTGGAAAATTTGATTCTCAGCAGCCAAGACGCCTTCATGAAGTTTTCGAGGTCCACGGAGGTCATACAACAAACATTCTTTAAGATTCAGCATTATAGAAATTTGCATTTTAAAAATATTTTTTAATAAACGCTTTTCCCCCTATGAAATTATGTGTTTTCATTTAGAAATTTCCTTTATAACCGTAATAGTTTTAAAAACTTGGGGGTTGTTAATATAAAATTCCATGATATCCTCAATTTTTGCCGCCATTTATTTCCCGAACTGTATTCTAATAAAGTGCCTTTTGGGATACAACTACCTTAACATTTAAAACGATGAAAATATATGTGAAACTAAAAAGGGTGGACTAAGTTGATAAAAAAAAAACGTTTTGGTTGATACTATCGATTTACTTACTAGGTTTTGGTGATCATTGAACTACGATTTGGAATCGCAGAGGTATTATGATCATCTAAGTATCATAAAGATTGATTTAAGCTTAGTGACCAGTTTGTGTCTTGTACAACAGGTTTTAAAAGTCGAATTTTTAGTCGTGTGAGTGACACTACCACCAAAGGGTGATGATGAAGGTATTCCTGTATTGATCTGTCAAGAGTAAAGAGCACGCTAGATGAACATTTCCTGGATTTAAAGGTGCAGAAATTAGATGTTTTTATATTAAAAGTTTATCATTTAAGATCAAAATATATACGAAGAATCAAATAATTATAGAAAAATAGGGCATTTCATAAAAAAAATCAATATAACCCCTAGCAATTTTATTTGATGTTTGATTGTTTTTAAATCATTATTTTCGAATTTGGAAAAAAAACTATATGAAATGGCTTTAGTTTTCTTTTTATAAAAGTGCAGGTAGAGTCAAACAAAAGCTACCCAACGAACTCAAGGACTAGAATTAACGCAACGCCAGTTTGTAGGCCGGGTGTTTGGTATAGTGATCTCTTTGTTTTTGTTTTGGATAAACGTAAACAAATTGCCAGATCTCAAAAATCAAAATCAGGAAATTGACTTAAAAATGTAATAAAAGTATTCAAAAATGTTAGTTTTTGTGTTAATATAGGCAACATCGATTTAAAAATAAACATTTTTTTATACAGCACGCAATCCACGATCTGATTGCACCGGCAACATTGGAGATCTGACTTTATAAATATCGGGTGATTCAAGGTTGATTGGGCAGGTGGGAAAAGTATTCGTTTAAAAAAATTATATGAACTCAGATATTGTAAAGCAGTTCGAGGTCATTTTATCTCTTTCTATTGGGATTGAATTATTTAACAATGCGTTTTGTAAACTGATTTTATCAACAGATCTAAAGTAAATGACACTATACGTCACTTCAGATAATAAACAAAAACAATTTTTCGACGTTAAAAATTTTTAACAATAAACATCGACTTATAAAAATGTTTGTAATGGCGCAATGCCATAAACACTGAAAAAAGTTAATATTTCCAATAAGGGATGTTTAAAAGCGGATTTTGTTCTCATGTATTTATTTATACATCACCAGTTTCAAAAGTAACTAATCTTAAAGGTGTTTGTTATTCGGAAATAGTGTACACTATTTTATTTTTTTTAGTAAAGCGTTTATTGTCCAGCGGATTATTTAAAACTAGGTGTTTATTATTAGACTCTTGTGTAAACTAGTCCTTATTTAATTACACCAGCTCTTACACGAAAGAACAAAGAACACAGGTTAGTGAGCTTAGGTCATCTGGACTAGTGATGGGATAATTCGAATAAAAAATAATCGATAATCCGATTATTGAAATAATCGCTATCATGCGATTATTCAGATTTAATTTAAATTACGAAAAATAACCTGATTCCACAGAATTTATTACGCGTCACGAAAAAAACATGTAATAAAAAATAAGATTTAATATTTTAATAGTAAAGTATATATTTATGCAAATAGGGAGGACAACTTAATTAAAAAGGAATTTTTATTTTACGGCCGATTTTATTAAAATTTTGTATACGGGGTTTTGGGGCGCTTATCACGAATCTGAAGTCATATTTTGTGGACTCTGTAGTTTTTGATTATAACGCCTCACTTGACCTAACTCCACCGTGAAAAAAATTCCTTTTTTCCCCAAAAAGAAATTTATTAATAACTTATTATTTTATACGTTAATTTAATTTACCATTAACAATTTTTTAATAAAAGCAAACAAGTTAAAAATATTTTTACTTTAAATGTTAACAAAATTTAAGGGGTATTTTAGAAATTTTAGTTATAACCCGGGCCCAGAAACAATTGAATGCGCTTAATTTTTAAATTTAAATCGCGAAAATTAAAATAATTCAAATTTATAAAGTAGGCCATTCGATTTTCCGGGTCCCTCGTACCAACATAAAACAGTCAAAATCTCTAGACAATTTTGTTGACATTTATAAAAGTAAAAATAATATTTTTGGAAAGTGCTAGTTGGTTTTTTTAAAAAAATATTTGTTAAATAATGGGAAAAATTTAAAATTTTTCTTATAAAATAATAAGGTATTTGATCAAATCTTCCATTTTGGGGTAATCAGTTTTTTAAAGGAGGAATTTTAGGAAAGTTTTGCTGGTTAGGTTTGAGTGGGGCGTTAATTAATCTAAAAAAACCAAGCCCCCAAAAATCCCCGGTATACAACATTTCAATAAAATCGGCCGTGGGCCCGGTAAGTAAAAAATTATGGCACATGGAAATTTATTTAAAGTCAAAAAAGCCCCGAATCCGCGTTGACAAATTAAAGGGGATCCCGGACTTTTTTGACAAACTGTATATAATATTTAGTGTTTGTGTTTAGTTACATCGAAATCGAGTTACATATTCATTTAGAAATCAAACATTTAAAATTCAAACGATTAAAAAAATAAAATAATTATATAATTCGAAATATCAAATAATCCGATTATTGAAATCGTTCATAATTCAATAATTCGATTCTTAAAATAATTCGATTATGCCCATCACTAATCTGGACAAAACACCGCTGAGTGATCCAATGTTGCCAGTTCAGTCTGTATACAAACATTGTTTACAAGAACTATCCCCCCCGCTGTGATCATGTTAATGCCAAACAAAGTTTGTTTACTTTAATTCTAGTCCTTGAGTTCGTTGAAGCTATCTGTCTATTCCTTGTTGGATAAACCTGTACGTCTCTTAAAAAACTTATCGTAATTATTATAACAATAACACTATTCAGTATCCAAATTAATAAATTTGGGAAATAACAGAGTAAAAACGATCTTAATGGGATGGGTGTCCCGTACAAGAGAATTCAAGGGGTTGCTTTTAGTATTGACTAGTTCTTTATGTAAATTCGAGTTATATACACACCATTCGAGCAAATTCTTGTTTCCTATTCTATCAAGAACATTACGGTTTTAATATGAAAAGGTTGTTTTACAATTAAATACGAGCTTAGTATAGTAATGAAGATGTAGAAGGGAGCTAATAGATTTTCCAGAAAACAAAGGCCTTTGTCAGATGTAAATGAGTTTAAAACTCATTTAGTATACAGCAATTGACGCTAAGGTCTTGAATATATAGCATAATCACAAATTAATTTATTTAGTTATAAAAATGTCTTTTAAAGTAAAAATACAATTTACCCGACATTCCATTTGCTATGTCGCTATTTAGCATATTTAATTTTGTGAATAAAATAGCTGATAAAATTGATGTAGTTTTGAAAAATTAGTCAAGAAGTTTAAACAATTTTTACTGTATTTAATATAACTAAACATTTTATTTTAAGTTTTCTGTTTTTGTTTTTGTTAAAAATATACTTAATCTTTTTGTACAAAATGCTGCACTTCTTTAAAGTAACCTCTATCAAAATTAAAAACTTATTTTATGTAATAAAAGTCACATACTTTTGTTACATACTGTATTATATTTTAATAAACCATAATTTAAATTAATTTTTGCCAAATTTAAAAAAATAAAGTACAACAAATTTTTTTATACTTTGCAAATTATTTATTAAAAGAATCTTGGCGCGTAGTATTCTCTTGCTCGTTTTTTAATTTTGTTTTTAATAAACTGATTTGCATTCGCATGTTTCGGTAAACAAATTTCGGTTTCCCTTGACAAATAAAAATTTTTAATTATTGGAAACTTGCTTTTAAAAATACAAGATACTGCATAGATCAAAATTAAAATGGTGTGCACAATATATTGAAATATGACAAACACTTCCTTAATGGAATAAATTTGTTGTAAAATTTTTACAGTTTAGATTAAACCAAAATTTAAAAACGTAGGCTAGAAAAACAATGCTGTTACTTAGTTGGTCACCTAAACAAACGTGGTAAATATATATAAAAAATTCAATTTTTGACCATTTATATTTCACGTTCTTCGGAATTAATACACAATGCTAGCCTTAACTTTAAGTAAAATGAAAAATTAAATATATTTAAAACACAGGGTGTAAATAATTTTTATTTTACTAAAAGTACTATAAACTTAAAATTTACTCACTTGTTTGATGGTACGTTGGTGAGACATTGAAAATTGTTGCGTACACTCCGTAAACTGGCAAGAACTTGTGCAAATGGGGTGACAATTAAATCTTCACCATGGCTGAAACAAGAAAAAATAATTTAAAAACGTGTCATTTTTTTGCAAATTAAATAAATTTGATCTTTAATTGATAAAACTCCATAATTACTTAATAATTTTTCTACAGGACAACAATAACAATAACAATTAACAATTCTAAAAACAGAATCATGTTTTTAAAATAATATACTAATAGTGTTTATTATGATCATATTTATAATCGTGCTAAACTATGAAACATTTAACAGGCGTTCCTTTTTGGGATAAATATTTATTTGTTAGCTGAATACTGTTTATGCAGACAAGAGCTTAATTTGACACTGTCAAATATCTTAATAACCCGGTACCAACAAATTTATTCTGGCAACTTAACAAAACTTTCTGTTTTAAATTTCCCAAAAGTGTCTTTAAACAGAAAAGCCTACTTCGTCAATGTGCCGAAAGCAACATATCCCTAATGCCAACTTTACATTGGACGAAGTTAGCTGCTCACTATTGGTGCTAAAAAAGTCTATTAAATTAAGAGACACATTTTTGTTTATAGAAATGTGTTAGAGTCCGCAAAAAAATGTGTGTGGTATATTAGAATAATATCTCAAAATGCAAAAGATATATTTTATACGTGTCAAAAAATGATAAAATGCAGTTCTAGATATGGTTAGTTGTGGTTAGTGATAAAAAAAAATATTGTTTCCCAACGGATTTCCCACAGTATTTTTTCGTATTTTGAATATGATATAATACTTTTTAATTTTTTCTAATTTTAACATTTACAGTAACACTTTTAAAACTCATTGACGTTGTCAAAAATCTTACTTTTTATACTTACTTTTCGTAACTAGTTATAAAAAGTAAGATATTTGACAACGTCAATGAGTTTTGAAAAGTATCACTTTAAATGTCAAAATTAGAAAACTATATTTTGTCATTATTTACTTAAATCTTTACAAAAAGGTAAATTACTAAATAATGTCTCTTGACCTGTTCAGTTTTAACGGTCTTATTTAAAAATATACAGAGTTCCCCATAACAGACTACCTACGTATTTTAATATTGAAATAAATTCTATATAAGATAAGTCGGTATTTTTTTTCTAAATCATTATCTATTATGGGCTTTGAGATTTTAATCAACATGTTATTAATCGAGTAGGCGCCTTTTAGAAAACTAGGATAAAATTCATTTCGTAAAACGGTGTTTTTTGTAATAAATTATTTGGTTTTGACACATAATTTAATGTTTACTTTTAATTCTCATGGATTATTCAGTTTAGCAACGAGATTTTTGCGTATCAACTTACATGAGAAGTAACTCAATGAAAGAAGTAAGGTGTGCAAATTTAAATCAAAGAGATATCCACAATCTTCTAGTAAGTGACGAAGCAAATTTTTATTTAAGTGGTATGGTTAACAAACAGAATTTAAGGTATTGGTTAAACAAAAATTATAAAGAAATCATTACAAACAATCTCCATAATATAAAAGTTAATGTTTGGTATGCAGTAGGATCATTTGGAATTATTGGTTCATATTTTTTTGAAGATGGAAAAAACCATCCTCCACCAGTGATGTCCGTGTTCAACATAAATATGCCAGAGCAGTTTTTTATTCTTGATTTGATAAAAGGGGGTTATAAAATAATGCGTTATTATTCCAGCAAGATAGAGCAACAGCACATACTGCTAGAGTTCTGCGAGAAGTTGTATTTATAGGGCAACGCATTGCACTGTTTGGGAATTTAAATTGCCCTTCAAGGTACGGATTTACTTGCATCAGACTTTCTTTTGTGGGACTTCTTAAAGACAAATATTTTTGCAACTCGTCCAGAAAATATCCAATAACTTGAGGTTCGAATTGCTGAAGAAATGCGGCGAATAGAAAAGGTTTTGCTTCATTGTGTCATGAATCATTTCTTATCTAATCCTGACAAGTGCATTAAAGCTGTCGTAATTTTTTAAAGTTGGGATAATTTGTATGTTACAGTAAATCTCAAAGAGCGGATTGTATTTAAGTGTAATGAAATGTTTGTTTTATTAAGTTTTGTAGGATTTTGTTGACCTAATGAAATGGGTGTCTATTATGGGACACCATGATTTTTTTTAAGAACGACTACTCCTATTTTCCCATTTTTCTTTTTTATGATTCTTTAAAATCAGTAAACAACCCCATAGGCTTAAAAAGAGACCTGCACTGAGTTTCTTTAAAATTATAACAGGTACAAGTCCATAATTGACTCTGATGAAAGATGCATTCTGTGACAATTCAAAAGATGTCAATAGTTCCTGCAAAACTCTACAGTTAGGATTAGTAGTTCAAAAAACTACTGTATATATTTAAATTATTTAAATATTTGGAAATATTCGAATAATTCGAACTATACAATAATTCGAATAGTTCGAATTATTTGAATAATTCAAAGGGTTTAAATAATTCGAATCTCTTGAATTATAGGTATACCGGAATGGTTCGAAAATCTGAATACATAAAATAATTCGAATAAATTTAATTGTCAGGTTTGATATAAAAAAAAAAAACTTTTTCATGTTTTCAGTATCGGTTTTATTAAGTTATTGGAATTAACATTATCAATTACAGAAAAAAATGGTAAAGTATTTTGGAGCGATTGATTATTCAAAATTTGGACCTCTACTGTAAAAAAGGGGGTAGGACAGGACATTCATGAAAAATATATTTTTTATTATCTTATCTTAAAATAATTAGAAGCTTCCAAATTTTTTATAATTTTTTACATTTATCCAAATTTTTTAAATTAATTTATTCAAAAACCTAAAAAAACTTTTTTTTTCTGGTTATTCAGGAATATAAATTGATTTTGGCGGAAATTTTAAAAGGTTTCTAGTGTATTTAAATGCAACTTATTAATATTGAATCCATGATATTAGAAAGTTGTTGTGGTGGTTACTTATAACATACTGAAGTATATTAGATAAGTTTTGCCATTTTTTTTTTTTTTTTAATATTAACCTTTTAGATTAGCGTTATAAAAAAGAATATTATGAAAAAAAATATGTAAGTTTAAGCGTTTTGTTCGCATTATTATTTTTAAAAAACTAGTACTATAATCTTATAATAAGCTTATACAATTAATTATTTAAAAAATACTTTAATCGAATAGTTTGAACTATTCGAATAGTTTGAATTATTCGAATAGCTTGAATAATTCAAATAGTTCGAATCATTCGAATAGTCCGATCTATTCGATTCGAAAACTATTCGCACACCCCTACCTTAGATCATTATATATTTTTCGCTATCGCATACAGCAAAGACACATTTTTACATTTATTAGATTCCCCTATCTTTTATTTGAAATACGATCTCGTCAAAACAGATTTTTCCTCAGCAACCTAATCTTCTTTGAAATATTTCTACCTTTTAAGTAATGTTATACTTGAAATATTACGGATTGGGTTTTGGGATTTAGATATAACTTTAACTTATGAGGCAATTAAATATGAGTTATAATTTCCAAAGCTTTATAAACTAAAAGCTACGGGATAGCGCCACGTGTAAAATAAAGTCTTTTGACGAGCTTGATGGTTTTGTAAACTCTTCAGTACCGTATTGCAGAGAAATAATAATATAAATAGGAATATAAACCATTTTTTGCTTTATCTTATAAATCTGATGTAAATATTTTTATGGTTTCTGCCCAATAGATCAAGCCTTATCTATTGTTGGTGGGATGTACAAGGTGGGAGGGATGTTCTGGCTAAAACCCTTAAGAAAGATGTAAAAGCGTAACTTCTTGCTTTTTTGGATCCTTTAGATTTTTCCGAGGAGCACCATATTCGGCCAACATCACACTTAATAAAATAGTATGGTAAATTTTGTTAATAGTCCATTAAATGAAGGGACAAAGCTGTTAATAAATCTGTACAGTTTTCCCTTGTGGCCCAATTCTTAGGTCTTCGGGGCTGCTTTCCAGCGAAAAAAAGTTTATCAACATTAACAAGTGGGAAAGGGCTGAAAATGGCCGCTCGAAGCCCGAAAAATGAGTGTCCCTCTAATATCTGCCAAAATATGCGAATTTGAGAATTTTTTTTAAAAAATCGATAGTTTTCGAGATAATGGGACCCAAAAGTCCCCTCATTTTAGCTGCCGCTCTACCGCTAGAATGCCGCTATCTTCATGGATTCATTTACAAGCGGGGACGAATTGTATCATTACCGGCATAATGTACATTTTTAACATTCAAAGCATGGAAAACCCACAAATCATTGTGTTTGAG
Organism: Listronotus oregonensis; assembly: GCA_019359885.1. NCBI lineage: Eukaryota > Metazoa > Arthropoda > Insecta > Coleoptera > Curculionidae > Listronotus > Listronotus oregonensis. Next base: position 2,640 of record JAHBCN010023140.1, on the reverse strand, counting down.
TTTGGGTCCATTCTGCATTTTCAGAATTTTAAAAAAAGTTTTTTTTTACGATATTTTGAGAGTATCTCATTAATTTATTGATATATCGGAATCGTGATAAACTTTTTCTCGCTCGAAAGCACCCGCGAAGACCTACGACTTGCGCCACAAATGAAAACTGGGCAGATTTAATAGGCCTTTTCATCATGTGACAAGCGCAAGCGCAGTCGCCATGTTGAAATAGCGGCAATTCAAAAGTTTCGTACTGTTTTGATCGATAATGGCTGGAATGCAGTATTATCTCCCAATTAAATCATTTACTAAAAAATTTGATGGTGCTTCACTGATTTATAATTCGGAAGCCCAAATTGTACGAATTAAAAAGGTCCAAATGTCATGGACGCCCCTCAAAAAGGAAAAAAAAAGTAGTTGATTGAGGGTTAGGCATCATTACTTTTTTACTATACAAAAAGTATTAAATTTTATTAATTAGGCTCACACATAAAACAATTGTTATATTATTAAATTGTATTGTATTTAAATGATTTATAGCGTGTATTTTACATACTTCATAACAACACCGTTCTTCGTTCCATTTTCGTACTGATATCATTATAATAATCGTTTAAAAAAAACCTATTTGCTAATTGGCATTTTTTCTTTATTTTCATTTCTTTCTTCAATAACTATACTTTTTTAGTATTTTTTTTATTTTAATTATGTGTTTAAGGCCCTTAACATGCTTGTTTACAAAAAACAGTACAAAAAATGGCTGATACTGACGCATGCGCACAAAAAAAATTGGATGAAAAGGCCTATTACAGCTTGGGGTACTTTCAGGTATTTGACTAATAATTTGTTAATAAAATTACGTTTGAAAAAAATGAACAAAGTTGCAAATTGAGTTGTTTTTAAAATATTGTACTCTGATTTTTTTACAGACACTAGAAACCTCAAGCTTTTAAATATTGGTTTAATGAAAATAGGATTATTTGGGCTTCTTCGGCAACTGTTTAAAATTATGAAAGAAAATTTGCTTGTTAAAAATGGACTATCGATAAAAAATGGATTAAAAATTTGGTTTGAAATTAGTCATAATGACGCTTTTTTTAAAATATAGAAATAATCAATTGGCCGTTTGGTTCCCAAGATACAAGCTGCTAAAATTCAGTAACGTTAGCGAACCTATAAACAATATTAAAATTAATTTTGCCTGATTTATATGAAAATATTTTTTTTTACATTTTAAGGGGAAATTTTTTCATTTTTTTAAATTTTTTACACAAAAATTGTTTAAACAGTTAAGTACCTTCAGCAATCGGTTACCTATACCTTTAACAATTGCTGGGTGCGCCCAATGGATCCGATTAATTTTTTTTTTTAAAATTTTTTAGCTTAAGCCTAGTATATGTAAAAAAACAAATGTCTAAGTTTATTATTTTAGACTCAACTCAGTTTACAATTTTTTTTATCTTTTCAAATGAAATTGAATTTCAAAATTATTGTGTAAAAACTATGAAAGAAAAATTTGGTATAATGTTTACTCATAGCATAAAGTTTTATCTGGCCGAATATAAAGGTCCTTAGAGAAACCTAAGGGTCCCAAAAATCTATGCTAAACATATTTTTTTTTTTATTTTTTTTGTTTATTGCTACTTGCAATACATTTTGGAATTTCTAACTAATCCTGTCTTATAAAAAAATTTAGATACACAACTTTTCTTTTCCTACCATTTTTTCTACAACCATGTACAAAGTTATGGGTAATTTAGGTAAAAAAACGATCCGGAAATTTCTGAGAGAAATTCTTGTTATACTTACAGGGTGTTCCAAAAAATTTTCCACCATTCGGGGTAGACTTCTATGTCAAAATTTCAAAAAAATGTCTCCTGATGAAATTATAGCTATTTTAAATATTGAAATCAGGTAATTTTTGCCAGTCAAATATTTTACTTGGAATTATAATTAATTGAAATCCAGTCATCTTCGATAAAAACGAAATAGTAAATTTCAAATATCAAAGTCAATCAGATCTCAACCCAATAGACTTTTGGCTTTGGGGTTATCTAAAAAATACGGTTTAACATGTCCTACCCAACAGTAAAGTTGATGTTATTGTTCGCATTTGTGAAGCTTTAGCACACTCAATTGATATTGATAATGTTGTGTGTAAAAATTAAAAGTAGAAACACAATTAAGCAAAACCTGCTAAATAACACGGAAAAAAAAAAACCCTTACTTTTCTATTTTTAAAGGTTTAATTATCATTGTAATTTTAAAAAGCCCCCATCCCCTAACCAATCAAATTCAACATGGGGGCCAAGTCTGTTTAGGAACTATCGATATCGACAATCGTATCGATTTTTTAAGAAATGCTAAAAAACGAAATGCTTTTTTACTTTCACTAAAAAAAAAGCCAGACTACCAAAAGTTTCAATTAAAAAAACATAAAAATTTTTATCAAAATGGTTTTCCAACAATAATAGGCATGTTCTTTGGGTTTTTCCCAAAATTTTAAACACCAGGCTTTTCTCCTATTGTCTTGTTTTTGAAAGAAAAGAATATTTTTGAAGATCCCAAACTCGGCCGGCTTCTGGTTTCCAAAAAAAAACAATACACTTTTTTTTTTTTTTGAAAAAATAACGGCAATTTACTCGTAAA
>JAHBCN010023139.1:0-12877 GCA_019359885.1 Listronotus oregonensis | reverse complement strand
TTTTTTCATCTCCCTTTTGTTTTTGCTCTGAGGGCAACTCCCTACCTCCTTGTTTTAAATGTCGTAACTTTTTTACAATACGAACCCCTCTTTATTAAACAGTATTAAAAAAATAAGACACTTTAGTGTTACAATTTTTAAATATATATTAGCATTCAACTCGCAAACGATGTAACCGAAAAATCTAAAGTTTTTACCTTGGACGTATATTTGCATGCTCTTCAATAAACTTTTATAAAATATTTCTCTAAAATAATAAGGGAAGTCAATAATTGACCCTATTAAAATTTACATGGGATTTACTATATTCCGCCCAACGATGCATCACCTGGAATACTTCCAAAGTTTAAAAAAAAATCAGCCAAAACTTCTTTTTCAACTTACACAATTATGGTGAAACTAAATCTGCTTTCTAAAATGTTTTATTTTTTTAGGTCGTATTGTGAACGGATATTTAGAGATTGTCGTCTTCAAACGTGTTACGTTCAGTCACCAGCTTATCCCGGTGTATATCCTAGAAATTTACATTGTAGATACTATCTAAACACAAGATTGCCTTTTATTAAACTGTACATTGAAAATGAGGAATTTAATATCGATGGACAGCGATGTGAGAATATTATGACGTGTCCTATGAGACCCATATCATCAGGTAAGAAAACCATAATCCTTTATACTATAGAAAACACCAAAATGAAAACACGAACGCACAATTTTTAAATGTATGAAACACATATTTTTTAGGTTAAACTTTATCAATATAAACTTTACTAACACCAAAAGAATTTAGAATTTCTATTGTCTTTGATTTAATTATTTTTACAATGTTTCGCGCAGTTCTGTTTTGTTTGTTGTCAAATATAAACTTTTTTAGTTTGTTATATACAATGTGTCCGGGTAAATGTGGAAAATCTTCCGGATATGAAAAAACACGAGAAAAGAATACTATAAGTTCATATGAACTGTTTCGTATAGGCCTCCTCTTTAAAAATATTACGTTCCAAAAAGCTCCAATAGAGTCAATTTTTTAAATATACTTATGGAACCACCACGTATATTCAATTTTGTTTTAATAAGATGTTATATCAAGACCCTTTAAATTACTATCAAATGAAGTGTTGTAAATTACTCACAGCCGAAGGGACGGACTAGCTGTGATACTCATAACTTCCTTTTTAAACCCTGTATTGATAAGAACTTTGGACAACGTTTTTTACAAATAAGTCCTCCTCATTCATGTTGCTAATCCTAACCGTTTAAAAAAAAAACGTCACTTTATTATATCATTTATTTGTGTATTTCGATAAAGATACAACCTTTATTTTATCCAATGTTTAACCTTCAATCAACCTTATAATAAACTCCATGTTAAACCCTCTAACGAAGTTTTTAACCTGAAAGTTTAACTTCTTTTAGAAACTATTATTTTGGTGACAGGAAAAAATTATTTTTTTATACTTAATCCGACAGAACTTAAGGGATTTACGGTGTAAATAAAGTGACGTTTTTCGAAAACGGTTAGGATAAGCGACATGAATGAAGAGTACTTAATTTTCAGTCAATAAATAAATACAGGGCGTCAAAAAGGGGGTGACGAGTGTCACAGCTAGTCCGTTCCTGCAGCTGTGAGTAATTCACCTTTTCTTTTTCCTTTGATAGTAATTTGAAGAGTTTACTTGGTATCAATTCCTACTAAAATAAAATTGGTATATTCCTGGTGGCCAATAATTATGTCTAATAAGCTTGATTCCACTGGAGCTTTTTGAAAGCAAATATTCACCAAGAAAAGGCCTTTAAGGAATAAAGGTACTTTGATTATATTTACGTGACTTCTGGAGCCTTTATTTTTAAAGACAGAAAAAAATGTCTGATATAAAAATTGTAGGTTTTTTTTCATATTATCTTTTGAAAAATATCGCAATAAAAAAATGGAAAAATATAGGCAACTTCAACTTTTTTAAATGAAACACCCTGTATATTATGCGCTACAACGAAAGATCTTTTTTTTCTGATTTCAAATATATATACATTGATGATATTTGGATGAACCATTTTTGAGATATTTAAGGTTAAATTATTAATAAATAATAAAAAAGTTTCATATTAGTATCAAGAAAGCCGTGGAAACAATAGAATTGTTATGTTGCTGAATTTGGTGAGGGTTTTTTTTGGACCCATAATGTTTATTTTTGTGATTAAACATTCCTGCTAAAGTGAAGGAAGACTTGTCGGTGAATAGAATTTTATTTAAAACTTTGAGATCCTGCCTGCATAAACCTAGCTATTTCCAATGCATAGTTAGGTCGGTTGCATGTTTTGTTCAGGAAGATAAATTTATAAGGATAAAATTAGTAAAATTTTACGGTTAAATAAATTTTATAATTTGTTTTATTAAGTTCAGATGCCAGGATTTTCTAAAGTTATTAAAAGTAGTTAGTGCTAGTTCAATAGAAAAAGTATAATAATTATCCTAAAAAACGAGGATATCCAAAACTTTGTTTTCATTTCGTGCTGCAGTCCTTTTCTTCATTTTAAAGCTTTTTTGTTGAATAAACTTTCTTACTATGTATTTAATAGTATCTATTGATGGTACCCGTTGTTAAGGATATTATAAGTAGTATTCCTTTTGCACTGTCGTCACAATATTATTGTTACCTTTTCATGGTAACAATAATAACATGGTAAGACGCATAATAGCGATTTTTTGTTCTTCTGAATAGCCCATCGACACAAAAGCGATACAAACTACTCTTAATAGTTAAAATAATAAATTTTCAACTTTTTACAATATCAATACGTCAAATTTATTAATCTTGAACTAACTGATTTTTCAATTTATTTATATTTTAGCTTAAATATCTCAAATGGTTTCAAATATTAATATATATATATATATATATATATATATATATATATATATATATATATATATATATATATATATATATATATATATATATATATATATATATATATATATATATATATATATATATATATATTTGAAATCAGAAAAAAAAGATCTTTTGTTGTAGCGCATAATATAGAGGGTGTTCCATTTAAAAAAGTTGAAGTTGCCTATATTTTTCCATATTTTTATTGCGATATTTTTTTACTGATAATTTCAAAAGATAATATGGAAAAAATCCTACAATTTTTGTAAAAAACATTTTTTTTTCAAAAATAAAGGCTCCAGAAGCCACGTAAATATAATCAAAGACCCTGTACATGAATCTGTAGTATTCTTTTCATGGTTTTTTTTAATTCCGGGAGATTTTCCATATTTTCCTTGACACCCTGTATAAGTTCCAAGTAATAGGACACAGAGCAAAAGATTCTTGGGTCAAATAATGAATTTACGTAAACTTGCCTTATCCGAAAGTTAATAATAACAAAGATACAGGGTGTTAAACTTTTAATTTTGCTTTCGTTTTTCTTAATAATTCTTTAACCAATTGACCTAGCGGTACAAAATTTGGGATCTGGGGTTTTCTAAGGCGAGAAATTTAAATTTGTCCACGCTTTTTAATGTTGCTCTAGAGGGTAGCTAGCTACCTCACTTGTTTTAAATGTGTACTTTTTTAGGCTAAGAATATTGACCTGTTTATTAAAAATAAGTTACTATAAATCATTTATCAAAAATGTATACTTTATTAAAGTCTCTAGGAGCAGCCGTTCTCGAGATAAACGCACTTTAATGGATCTGCAATTTTTTTGAAAATTTCAATTTTTTTAAACTTTGCATAGTGGTTTAAAAGGTCAACTCCGGGCATTTGAAAGGAACTTAAAATATAAAGTATGGGTTTGGGGATTTTGGATGGGGGGTTGGAGGCGTTTTCGGGTTTTGTGCCCTGGAAGACCTTTGATCAGCGTGTTTAGAACTATCACTATGCAAAGTTTAAAAACAATTGATAAAATTTATTTTCCATAAAAAATCAAAGATTCTTTAAAGTGCGTTTATCTCGAGAACGGCTGCTCCTAGAGACTTAAATAAAGTATACATTTTTGATGCAGATGGATCTATAGTAACTTATTTCTTAATAAACAGGTTAATATTCTAAGCCTAAAAAAGTCAGACATTTAAAACAAGTGAGGTAGGCCGTAGCTGGCGCCCTCTAGTAGCAAAATCAAAATGTGGACGAATTTAAGGATTTCTGTCAAAACCTCGACCTAAATTTTTAGTTAGTCATTTGGTTAAAAGATATTAAGAAAAACGAACAAATTAAAGTTTAACACCTGTATCTTTGTTATTATTAACTTTCGAATAAGGCAAGTTTACGTAAATTGCATTATTTTGACCTAAGGAATCTGCTGTTTCTCTGTGTCCCATTACTTTTGGGACACCCTGTATAGTGACCGCTATAAAGTGGGACACAGATGATTTTTTTAAACTATTAAAAACCTTTACTGAACAATCGCCTCTGCTTATTCAGTAAACTAAAAATCGATATTGACATTTGACTCATGGGCGCTGGTAGGGGAAATATTTGTAAAAATTAATTTAAAATATCCAACAGTGGGGTTAGTTGGCATAACTTCTATAAAAGTTGTTTTAAAAAGCTGTTTAAAATTTAATTCGAAGTCGATGTGCAAACTTTAAAATAAAAATTGTGCAAGAATTTTAAAAAACTATATTTTTTTAATTAAATTACAAATCCTAACTTTTTGCCTAATAGATAGATAATTTATAACTTTTGTAAAAACATTCTTGCACATCTAAAATGAGAAAATTAAATAATTCAGATTCCGCAGGTCTTTTTTAAATTTTCCAACATTCAAGGTTTGCACATCGACTTAAAATTAAATTTTAAAAAGTTTTTTCAATTAAGTTTTTCAGAAATCATGTCAACTGACCTCAATTTTTAATATATTTTTTTAAATTTATAATTATTTCACCTCCTGCCGCCCATGAACCCAATGTTCACATCATTTTTGGGTTACCGGGTAAGCAGAGGCGATTGCCAAAAAAGTTTTTTATTAGCTTCAAATCTTTTTTTTTATGTGTACAACTTTTGGGCAGGATATAAAAAGTATGATGCTCACGATTTTATTAGGCGATAGTGAAGCTTAAAAGAAGTCAAAAAAACCAAAAACACATGGGTCAAAAGTTAATTGTTTTCGAAATTGGGCTTTTTAAAGTTTAAAAATTTTGGGAACACCGCGCCTCCTTCATCACATCGAGTCGGACGGCGAACGGTTTTTGTGAGGTTTTACATATTCACACTTTTTTAAAGAGATGTTTATTAACATACTGGCGACTGATGCATAACAGCCGTGAAACCCCAAAAAAATTATAAAAAAATAAAAAATAATTCTTGCTATTAATTTAAATATTTAATTTGGAATTAAATTTAAGTAAAAAACAATAAATTATTTGGCTTATTATCTTTTTTTTTTGGAAGGTATGCAGCAAAAATAACGTTTTTCTACTACTGTATAAATAAGAAAACTTTGTGGTCCTAGCAACGCGAATGATAACGAAAGAGAACCTTCGTGTTACCTGGTTGCTAAGCGTTGCTAGCTACGAAAGTAATATTTTCAGCGCCTGGACAAAAAAGTAAGAGTAAAAAAAAGAAAATATGCTTGTGGGAAATATTAGGATTTATTTATAAAAGTAACTAATTTATGACAAAATATTTTAAAAACTAGGTTAGGTATTAACATTAAAAGTAATTGTGCAATTTGAGCAATTAGCAAAAGAAATTGGAGGAATAATACTTGAATTAACAGTTTTTAAATTTGTTGTTGGGGTATCGTTATCACCTTTAACTACGTTAATATTCATATTTTTCACTGTTACTTCATTAGAGGAAATATTGGTAGGAATTTCGTGTAAAATCTTCTTTGAAATTTCCACCTTATTACTATAGGATTCAGCAATATATCCCTCCGCAACAGAAGAAGACTTCCAACCTCCATGCCTTTTTAAGTCCAAAATATCGACATCGAAGCATTGGAAAGGAACGTAGTTGACGTTCTTCTAAAAGAATGGCCAGTGTATCTACTGATGTCTTAAGCTTCAAAAACTTCGCAATTTCTTTAGGTACATTTGAAATAGTGTGCTTTCCAATTACTTGATTAACACATTTACCTCTTTCATAACGATACAATAAACGCTCATCTAGAGCATTCCTTGGTCTCAGCTTAATATATTCCTGTAGAAATCTGACATAAGGAACTGAGCCTTCATCGTTGGTTACTACAAAGTTTCTTTTAACTTTATTTTTAGACTCCACTATTTTTACTATAGCCACGTCATTTCTTATTTCTACATCACTTAGCTTCATTCTGTATATTTCGTCTGTCCGGCATGCCCCAGCCACTCCCATAATGGCTATTACTTTCATTGCTAAGTAACTTTGATCAGGCGCGTTAAGTAAAAACTTTATGATTTCTTCTTTTTAAAATTTTTGACTTTTTTGCCTCATAACCATCGTTTTTCCTTTTAATAAAAGCAACTAGTTTCTTGAACTCCGAAATATCTTGATTTTTGTTTACGGAAATTGTTAACTTGAGCATGGAATATACAGACCAGAGGGTTGGTGGTGATAAAGACTCGGATTTTTCTTGAAAATACGCCAACATCACATTCTCGTCAATCCGCCCCACATTTTTTGTAGCAAGCCATTCTGAAAACGATTTATATGTTTGATGGTACCCTCTTTAGATTTGTCTGGCAGAACTGAGGCACACGCAAGGTCAGCTGCCTTTTGGATGCCATTTTCATATTCATTTAACATTTTAAAATGGGAATGAATTTATACTAAATTAACAATAATTCAAAATCTGACAAGTGCTGATGACAGACAATGTCAACAATAAATGTGTTGCTATGGATTAATTTTTAACAGGTAAAATTTCAAAATCTCTGATATTTCTATTAAAACATGATGTTAATGATTATTAAATTATGCGATACATAGAACAGTAGCAGAAAAAATATAATACATTACACGATGCGAAAGGCCTTTCAAGTGTTCGGAGGTTTTAAATAGCCTCGGCTTCGCCTCGGCCATTTAAAAACCACCTCACACCAAAAAGTAAACTTTCGCATCTTGTAATGTAAATAACTATTTTTTTCTTCTGGTTTTGGGGTTTTATTTGGGTTGGATATTAATTTTAGGAACATAAATTAGTATAATTTAAAACAGCACTTTTTTATTTTGCCCAAAGAATATAAAGTCCCTAATTATATAAAAAAAAGCTACATTTGAGTTTAAATAAGTTGCTCCAAATTTCGTTTGCTTTGCCGTAAATTAATAATATATCGACATATTTTTTTGATTTAACAACATCGTGACCAATACGTACAAGGTACGACTGACCTGACGGGCTGCACGCACAGGCTTCTGGCTAGCGCTGTTGCCAATTGTTTTTAAAATTTTTATCTGAGGAAAACATTATTATTATTATTTTTATTTGTAGATTAAAACAATTAAAACTAGTTTATTTTATTAATTAAATCTACTAATAAGCGATTATGACGAAAGATGTCAATTGTTAAGCTTTTCAGAAATAATTGTTACCAAAGTTTCTAACTTCGATATCGTTTAGATTGACGTATGTGTGATATAAAGTTTTTGACTTGTTTTGGGGTCCACTATCACCCAATAAAATCGTAGCATATACTTTTTACTCCCTGTATATTTGTAGGGGTAATAAAATAATTTGCGTTTTTATAGGAGAAGAAAGCTGTCCTTATGATTACATAAAAATTTATGATGGAAAAAATGAGTTTAGCCCGGTAATTGGAGTGTTTTGTGGAATGGGCAAGTTTCCTTATTCTATTATAGGCACTTCGCAGGATCTTTTTGTAGAATTTTTAACGTCACCAGCAGGTAATTAATGCTCTTCCTAATTAAAATCAATATTCAAACCGAATAATTTAGGATCAAAACAAATTCTCCTTATCTAGATATTAAAATGACCAAAGGATTTTTATTTTAGGTCCACTGTTAAATACAGGATTTCACTTCAATGTAGGGAATTGGCCTGGACATGTTGATACTGCTGGAAGCAGAAACGGAACATGTGATTGGTGCTTTCGTCAGAAAGTCTTCGAGCTTCAGGAGATTCAGAAGGAATCTTTTTATCTGTTGCTCATTGGTATCCACCCTCTACAAGTTGTACCTACCTTATGCAGGGTGAAGAAGGAGAAATAGTACGATTATACTTTCCAAGGTAATTTATTACAGTGGTAAAAGTTCACTGTCAAATGAAAACTTTATAAGAAATTTAAAGCATTAGAGGGATATGTGAAATAAATATATATGCCAAGTTTTGTTCATTTTAATCAAGTCAAAATAAAATTTTAGGTAATATTTTAAATACGTTCTACAAAAAAGACATTATAGACTCAATATACATAATTTGTAATGATTTTTTGATTAGCGGCCCAATCAAACCGTGTGTGCACAATTTTTGAATGTATGACGCACACTTATTTGCAAATATTTTAAATTGTTGCCACTGATAGAATAACGTACAAAATTATTTTTACTTGTTTTAAAATGCTTTATTTTTACTAAGAAAGTCGGATTTAAATAAGGGTTTGCTTTATTGTTAGCAAATGCGGAATGTATTGTGCACGCAGCTTTTCGAAACCCAAAACTTCAGCCAAGGTTATGGTAACACTCCCTATTAAAATCCCTAGTGATTCTTCCAAAATCATATTCTGAATTTTTCCTACAATTTATTTTTTTTATCTTGGGACAGTCCACGAAGGCGAAGGTCTAAGTACTAACGTGCCATGGGTGTCTGAAGTGTGGTAAGAGGGTTTATTCACACGAGACTTAAATATTTGAAAATTTGGAGGAAAGCAGAAACCTTCTGCGGGTAGCAGGTTTTATAGTCTGGACACTCTAGGGATAAGAAACGAACAAAGTGGAAAGGTCGGGGTCTCTTAAGTTAGACTATAAACGGATGCATAAAAGTTGCCCTACGTGGTGCTCTGTTGGGAGCTGCCAAAAAAGAATTATACTGGCCAACTCTTCGGAGCAGAAGACGTAAAAAAAGCTAAAAAAGGGACAGATACCCTACAGTTCGTTGGTGGGTAAGAAAATAAAGCTTTTCTGTAAGCGTGGAAATATAAATAAGATGGAGTCCAGAGTGCTAAGTGTTGTAGGCACAGTTTATACCGTACAACGAATCAGTTATTTAACTCTGTTTATTTGGATGAAGCCAGATTTGACTTTTTCATTCTTTCCTCATATTTCGCGCATGCGCTCCATGTGTCAAAAATGTTGTGATTAAATCGCAAGCTGGAGCTCGACAGGGCCGGACTGCGTTAATTAAATGATATGCAGCAACTTGAGTGGAATTGGTAAAAAAAGAACCCTAGGAAACGTAATTGAAAATGATCAGTTATTTACACATAATTTGATAGCTGGTAGGCAGGTAGGTTTAAATAGGTGGAAAAATTGCATAAAATGATGTATTTGAAAATTTTTATTTAAAAACTGGGTCAGCCTCATTATAAAACCATTAAAGGCTGGGCTACCTCAAAGAGAAATAAATGTTGATGTTGAAGAACATAGGACGAATTTACTTGATAACTAGTAGATTTAATTAGGTTCTTAAAAATTTGATGTGTAAGTATATTTAACAAAAATATCTAATATGATCAAGTGACCAAGAAAAAAAATTTCGAGTACAGTTTTATTAGTCATACGAAATTAAAATAATAGGCCACTTTTTTTGACTCGTACCGAGCAAACCGAAGCAAGCCGAGAATGGACATTACAGTACAGTATAAGATTTAAAAATGTGAAAGTAGCCTATTATCACACATATAGAAGAATCACCATCCAGTAAATAGCTAAATCACAAACTAAAGTCATAAAATATAATTCCTAGGCCAACGTACACCCAAGACATAGAGGTAACAAAATTTTACCTTACAGAGTTTCAAAGTAACCCGAAGTTTCAAGGAAGCAGTTAAATTATTTAAATAACCATCTCAGTAAAATAAAATGAATACCTATACATTTCTAGAACCACTGGATAGAAATTACTACAAGGGTAACAACCGTCTGTTTTTGACAGACTGAATACTGATTCAGGATCTAGTTTTCGAAAAAAATTAACTTTAAAAATATGACATATCTATTTCCTTGCCACTCTATTCTTGTTTAAATTTAAATGTATGGTTATATTACCTTACACCTATAAATAATAGGCCTATAAATGCTGAAGAATATTAGTATTCTAAAGCTGGATTGGCTTTTATGTAACTTTTGCAGACAAAACAACGCACAACCATGGTTTTTAAAAATGAAACCTGAAAACACTAGTCACCTTTTTACAAATTAATTGTCAAAAAATCCAACACACTTAAACAAATCACTTGAAATCACCGAAAAATAAACAACGCTTCCAACCTCCAAACAATTCAATACACCAGCTGACCTGACGATCAAAAATAAATAAAAAAACCGATAGACCAGCCCTGACTGGTGCGTTCACTTTCTGATTCAATCAGGTGCGGCATCTGTTCATCTCTCTCTGTTGTGGTAAAACTGTCGTAACAGAAAAGACAAAACTAGACCGGATTGGTTATTATAAATAAAAGAAATCGTCCTCATATCAATTGGCAGGTTGAGCATGCCCAGAATATGAGGAAAGTGTTCCTATTGGTTGAATTCTATGGCTTCAAAATAGGTGGAGAGTTAAATAACTGATTCGTTGTACGGTATAAACTGTGTTGTAGGAGACGCCATTCCCCAGACATGGAAACAATATTCTAATGAGGGTCTGATCTGAGATGTATACAGAGTAAAGACTAGAAGGAGAGAAAAACTTCCTGACTCGGAAACGAAATCCAAGCTTTTTTGAAGCGGCTGAGGTTATGGATGTAATGTGTTTGTGCCAGTTAAGGTTATTCTCAAGGGTAACATTTACAAGATTAAACGATTCTTTGTTCTATAGAACTTGGCCGCTCATATGTAACAGATGAACATTGATAGTGAACATGACTGTGTTTTGGAGGCATTAAACAGGGCAAGATTTTTGGCGCCCCAAACCAAGATTAGTTTAAGGTCTTGTGAAAAGGATACTTGGTCCTATAGGCTGACTTGAAAAATTGAATATTGGAGTAAAGTATTGCGTAAGAGAAAAGATTGTTGATGTCAAAAAGAAACAAAGTTGGTGCCAGTACTAAGCTCTGGGCCCCCAGCATTAAATTGGTAGAAGCTGGAGGAATGGCCATCTACAATAACTGACATACGTTGATGAGAAAGGAATCTGAAGAGCCCAGAAAAAATCTTAGCTAAAAGACCGTAGAAAGGAAGTTTTTTAAGAAGCCTGATCAAAAGCTTTGGATATGTCAAGAGCAAGGATTCACCAAGAAGCTCAAGGGACTTGTTTCAGTTGTGGTTAGTTGTGAGACAAAAGCGATAATATAGTTTTTGGGCGTTCTTTAGATGGATCATCTGAAAGACTTGTTCAAACACGTTTTATTTTAGCAACTCAACTATCTACTTATTAAATTAAAGGTTAAAAGTTTTTATAATTTTAAATAATTTTCATGCGTTTGCTTTCTAAAACTTATTTTTATCGAAAATTATTTGTTTAGTTTCAGAATAAACCGTATTGAATCACCCATACAACCAGTTGATGGTGACTGTGGTGAATCGTTAACACTTTACGATTCTTCTTGGGCAGATGATTCAAAAATTATTAAAACTTTCTGTGATACATTTTCGAAAGCTATGGAGAAACACGATTTTGTTTCCACTGGTAACTCATTATTTGTTAGATTTGAAAGTAAGACTGGAAGTTACAGTGGGTAAGTACTCGGTAGTTTTTTTTCTTAACTTTTGTAATATTTTAAAATTAATTTTAAAAATATTATATGTTTGACTTGGTTTAATTTTTAGATCTTCTTTGTACTACTGGGCCCATTATGACTTTTTTAACAATACAAAATTGGGCGAGCCAGTTCCTGGAAAAAAATGCGACGAAGTTTTCGCTTCTTGGAAACAAACGAAGGGTTGGCTAAGGTCACCACTAAACACATTGGTTTACAAACAGGCCCAACCAAGTGAAGATGTTACATGCCTTTACCGATTTGTTACCGATAAACGGCTCTTCGCGAGAATTATTCTAACTATTACATGTGTAAATTTTAAAGTAAGTATTATTTTACGGAATTAATTTATTTACAAATTTTCTGTAATATTTTTATTCCTCTTCTTATTATTTTCTTATTTTTAATCTTTTACCATATGATAATCATTTTATGCCATCTTTGTTTATGTTTACCAAAGCTACAAAAATTACCACAGCCAAGAATAGAATTTTAAATTAATACATTAATTTTCGTTTTTTTTTTAAATCTTGGAACTGTTGATGTGGTGTGAACTAGGAGGCAGTTTATTGATACAAGACATAAAGGTTTAAACCATTAAAGGGAAAGCGAAGACCTCCACAGGAAAAAAGGTTTCACTAACTAGACACTCTAGGGATGAAGAATCTAACAAGGTGGGAGGATAAGAGTCTGTCAGGTTGAACTATAAAGGGATACAAGATAGTAGTATTTTTTATTACTCTATTGAAAGCTGTCAGAAAAGGAGTAATATTTACTGGAAAACCAAGCTTTTTTAAAACGGCTGTGGCTTTAGATATAATATGCTTAAGCAAATTAAAATTGTTCTCAAAGGTACCGACCACAGGGTAAAATGATTCTTTATTCTGCAGAACTTGATTGCTTATAAATAAAGGATGAGTTTTGGTAGACTTTTTTGCGACAACGAATATGGTTATGTTTTTAAGGCATTCAACTGGACAAGATTTTTAGTGCCTCAATTCAAAATAAGTCAAATGTCTTGCAAAAAAAATTCTCGTATAACTTATAATTTCCGGGTAATGGTTTAGGCCC
>JAHBCN010023138.1:0-12895 GCA_019359885.1 Listronotus oregonensis | reverse complement strand
ACTTTTTAAAAACCCTTTTTTTTTAAAGATATGGTTTAAAAGGGGCTGATCGGTAGCGCTCGTCTTTTAAAAGTTTCCATTTTTTATATCTCACTTAATTTCCGCATTAGAAAATTAAAAAAAAAGCAAAATTTTGTAACAAAAATTTTTGATCCCCTTAATTTTTACGTATCTTTATTTTTGGGTTTTTTTTAAGAAAAGGTCATTAGTATGGGGAAACCGGTTTTGTTTTTTGGTCTTGGTCTTTTTTTGCAGCAAGACCAAGACCGAGAAAGACCAAGACCGCCTTCCCTTTTGCAAGACCAAGAAAGACCGGGGTATGCCAGACCAAGACCAACCCCAAAAGACCGAGGAGTAAGATAGGACCAAGACCGATCAAGACTTTGACTTTTGTCACTTTTTTTTAATTTTAATATTATTTTTCATATTTAAAAACAGAGGTATTTATACAGATTGACAAAAAATGTGTCGAGAACTCCCTGGCGATTATTTTAGGTCACAGGTTTTTATATAAAAAATATTTGAAACAATTACTTTGTTTTTTTATAAAATTCTCTAAAACATAACTAGTAAATTCAATAACATGTTTAAAAAAAACCAAAAGATTGTACCAAATGGTCCGACAAAGTTCAAACCCCAAAAACCGTTAACGACGAAAAAACAGAAAAAAAAGTTAAAAAGCTAAAAATTAAAACCCATTTCAGTGTTTCTTTAATTAGCTATCTAGTGATGTCACTACATTTGGAAAAAAAATTTGAAAACCAAAAAACTTTTTTTTCCCACACAAAGAAGTAAATTTGATTGCTCCTTAAAACTGAGATTTTTAAAAAAAAGTGAGGGTTTAATAAAAAAAAATATTTTATTAATGGGAATAGTTTTTATATAAATGGATTTTAAATTTTCCCTTCCGCTTTATACGGAAAAAGTAAAAACAACCAAAGATAATGATGAGTCTTTTTTAAAAACCAAAATGATTTTTAAAAAACACCGACATTTACCTATATGACAGTTTAAATTTTTTAGCTTTTAAAAAGAAAAGCACTTTTTAAAATTTAAATTTTTTTTCCAAAATTTTTTTATTTTATGAACGGTTTGGAGATATCGTTTTGCCTATACCCTTTAATATACAGAATATTTATAAAGTATTTGTACAAACTTTGTAAGGTAAATGTTTGACAATTTGAAAAAAAAAAAGTTTTTTGAACTGAAAACATCCTAAATACCTTTTTTTTTTTTTTAAATCAGAAAAATGTTTAATATCAGAATCATTTTCATAGAAATTTCACATCTGGTTGAAACTAAAAGTCTTTTTCTCTCACATACAGTTTTGTTTTTGCTTTTTTTTTATGCTTCTTAAAATAAAAAAAAAGAATATCATAAAATGTTTCGATATCCACTAAATGAAAAAGAATTTGTTAATATAACCAAAATGAAGCGCTATAAATAAATAAACCCCTACATTTAAAATATGTCTTTTAATCAAATAAATTTAAATGTATATACATGTAAGGTTAAAATGGTATATTTTAAAATTTTACAAATAAATATAAGTTCCATCTTTGTTTATTTTAAATAAAAAATATATATTTTTATTTAAGATTGTTAGTTAAATTATTACTACCAAAAGCAAGACCAGCAAGACCTTGAGCAAACCAAGACCAAGACCGGTGGTGAAGACCAAGCCCAAAGACCTTTGGCTGGGACCAAGAAAGACCATTAGACTTCAAACAAACCAAGACCAAGATCCCCCGCCTTGGTCGGTCTTCTTTGCTCAACAAAGGTCATTTTTTCTTGAAATTCTGAAATTTGATTTTCACTTGAATTTTTTTTAAATTTAGCAATTTAAATCGGTTAAAATTTTAGCATGTATTTATGATACATAGATAAAACTAAACTGAAAAATGGCTACGACTCATTTTAATTAAGGTGGTAACCAGTGGGTTGTTTTTGAAGATTTTTGCACTGAAAAAATTTGTCATCCTTATTTTAATTATAAATCTCTCAACTTTTCAATAAGACCTTTTCTTAAAAAGATATTTGAAAATGCTTTAAAAAGTTATTATTAGTTTTCCTGAAAAATTCATAGATTTTGCGTTATTTGCCTTTGAAACTCTGAAATTTGTTTTGATGAAAACATAACCTTTAACAAGCCAGAACTTGGTTTGTATTGGTCCCAAAGCCCAGAAAAAACATTTTTTTTGTTTTTTTAAAAGCTGTTTTTTATTATTTTTTTTGATAAAATAATACTCATCATTATTTAAAAAAACGATTAAAAACTCCGACTTTTGATGGCGAATAAATATTTTAAAAAAACGCATAAAACATTTATTGCTTAGAAATAATTTTTTCATCGATTTCTGTTGTCAAAATATATAAAAAAAAGTCCACCTTCGAGATGGTTTGGCAACCACCCCCAAGATAAAGGCGCCCTTCGGCATGTTTTAAGTTTTTATCCTTGGACTATCCCCTACCTACTATCAAAATTTCAAGTCATTCCTGGACTACTTGTGTAGATTTTTTTTTTTGTTCTATGCATAATTTTCAAAAGATAGCACTGGTGGTTTGTCGTTAAAATTTAGGTACCAAAATAGCTTCTTTCTGCACTAAATCTTATATAATCCGTGTAAACTATGCTTTAACAGTTTGTCTATACATATATTATAAGTCAGATATTTCTCTTAAGGTTAATGCCTTCGATTCTGCATTGTGCGCTGACCTTTTAACGCAATTTGTACGGTTCGGTTTAATAGAGACGTTTAAATCGATCAAGTAAATGGCAATACCTGGGTCACATACCGGGTCAGCAAATCCGAGAGGCCTGTAATTTCTAACTTCTAATAGAGTTAATTTAGAAAATACATTTATAATAATTATGCACGTGCTCTGTATGGCGTGTTCAATCGCTATTATCTTATACTCAAATGAAAGTAATTTTAATGTTGCTATCTCAATTTGGTATACAAAAGGTTTTAGAATTGTTTTTATTTTGTCTTGGGACAGCCCATGAAGGCTTAAAGTATTATTAAACCAAGGGTACCTTAAGAGAAGACAAGGGCTGTTATTAGCAAGGGACATACATATTTGGGGGTTAAGAGGAGGAAGAAAGATCTCAACAGGGAGTAGTTTTCACAATCACAATTCCCATAAAAAAAAATCTTTTTTAAATTAAAAACCCCCCAACCCCAAATAACGAATTAAATGAAAACAAAAAACTGAAATTCATTTTTTTTAAATTTTTTTTGTTTTCCAAAAAATTTTTTGGATTTTTCGGGGATAAGGTCGGGGTTTTAAAAAAAAAGTTTCTTACTCCCCAATTTTTTAAATTTTGGGGCAATTTGCGTTTTGGTCTAAGGGGGCCCTTTATCGGGTTTTGTTTTTTAAATTTTACAACAAATCAACCAAACAAAAAAATTTTTGATTGAAATTTTGCCTATATAATATATTAAAATTTAATGTTCCTTAAAAAAAATGGGGGGTTCCCCAAAAAACTATTTTTGTTGTGAAAAAACATTTAAAAATTTTAAAAACTCAAAACAAACACTTAACTTTAAAAAACAAATAAATACAAAAAACTTTCTGTTTTAACTAACTATTTATTTTTTTTTTTTAAAATTTCCCCCTTTTTTTTTTGGTAGTTAATAGAACTAATAACCATCTTACCATTTTACCAAAAGAATAAATATGTGTTTAATATCAATATTTATATATATATATATATATATATATATATAAAAAATATATATATATATATATATATTTATATATATATATATATATATATATATTGTTATATATATATATATATATATATATATATATATATATATATATATATTTTTTATATATATACATATATATATATATATATATATATATATATATATATATATATATATATATATATATATATAATAAAAAATTTTTAAAAAACTGAAGTGCATTTTCCAAAAAAATAACCTTTTTTTTGGGTTTTTTTTGAATTTATTCCAAGCAAAACCTGCTTTTATATTATATATAAAATTTTTAAAGGGGGCAATTTTTTAAAATGACAAGAAATAGAAAATTGAAATTTGACAAAATTTGTAACTTAATATATTTTTTAAAAAGGGGTTTAAAAAAAGGTTCCTTTAAAAAAATATTCGATGACGTCATATCTCAAATTTGCGACATGGTATATATAATTGCATTACATCGCAATGTGGATGGCCAAAAGGTATTTTTTGTCATTTTTTGTTGAGATGACGCTTATTATTTTGACGTTATATTAAATCAAATTAGATTTTTTCAATTTTTTGAATAAGTTTTTAAATAAAAAAATTTTTTTGATTGAAATTTTACCTATATAATATTTAAAAATTTTTAATGTTCCTTTTAAAAACTATGCCACAAAAACACTCTTTGGGGTTTGAATGAACTTTTGGGGAACCCCTTAAAAAGTCCACAAACAAACACTTAAATTTAACACAAATAAATACAAAAACGGTCTTCGTTTCAACAACCCCTTTTTTTTTTTTTTTTTAATTATCTTTTTTTTTTTGGTAGTTAATAGAACTACTAGCACCATCTTACCATTTTACCCAAAAGAATAAATATGTGTTTAATATCAATTTTATATATATATATATATATATATATATATATATATATATATATATATATATATATATATATATATATATATATATATATATATATATATATATATATATATATACTAACCGAAGGGAAAAAAATAACCCCCTTTTTGGGTTTTTTGTTGAATTTTTCCCCAAGTCAGAGACCTGCACTGTATATTATAAAAAAAAAAAGGTTGGAATTTTCTTTAAAAAATGACAAGAAAAAAAAAAATTAAATTTTGGGGGCACACATTTGTAACTTGATATACTCTTAAAAACATTTTAAAAAAAATTGTTTTCCCCTTTTAAAAAAATTTGATGACGTCATATCTCAAATTTGCAAATGGTATATATAAATTGCATTACATCGCAATGGGGTTTTAAAAAAGGGGGTATTTTTTGTCATTTTTTTTGGGGAGATGACGCTTATTATTTTGAGTTATAATAAATCAAATTAGATTTTTTTCAATTCTTTGAATAAGATGTTTTCGGAAAAAAAAATTTGGGGGAATTTGGCCTACATGTGAAACTGGGTATAATCTTTAACATAGTCTTAAAAAAATTAGTGTTGACATTTAAAAAAATTTTATTTAGTGACGTCAATCTCAAATTTGGTATATGCTGAAAAAAAATTTTTTTTACAAAAAAAAGAGCGAAATTTTGGGGAATTTTTAACCGACGTTTAAACATATATCCAAAAAAAAACGTTGTTTGATTTACTGAAACCCAATATACAGTAAAAGGGGGAGGACTGCGAACATAGGACAATCCTGGGGGGATTTTTTTTGGGGCCCAAAAAACCGCACGCATTGCTTATCGATCAATAATTTTTTGGGAAACAAACCCCAAGACGCGCGTCGGCCGGCAAAGCGATCAACCTTTAAAATTTTTTTCCCGAAATAATTTTTTTCTATCGAACGCTCGACAGCTAAAGTTTTACTGTGTCGATTATTTGCGACCAAAAATTTTTTTTAAAAAATAATAATTATTAAATGGTATCACCGTGAAAAAAACCCGTTAGGGGGAAATTGGGGGGAAATTTTTATTAATTTATTTCCAACCCGGGGGACCCCACGATTTCCCCTTATTCCCCCCAGTCATTAAAAACCTTTTGACATTTTTTTTTTTTTTTCTCCAAAAAAAAAAACATTGTCCCCCAAGAAAAAAAAAGAAAGGAAAAAAAAGGAAATTTTTGGGAGTTGGGGTTTTAAAAATCCCACAATTTTCATTAATACAATTGCAAAACAGGTTAATTTGAGCAGAAGATCAGTGGGTAGAGTGCCGGGGAAAAAAAAGGGTTTCCGATCCTACAAAGTAAAAAAACCCCTGAAATTTTCTCTGATGATCATTTTAGACGAATGCAATTTTGGGGGAAAATGTAATGGAAATGGAAAATAAAGGATTTTTTTTTTTGGGCACGTAAAAAACAAATTTATGGTTTCCCGGGGGAAAAGGGGTTAAAAACCCCCAAGAATTAAAAATTTTTAAATTGGGGAAAAATTTTTTAGGGGTTTTTACCCTCAGCATTCTAGCAAAAAATGTCAAAAAGGCCTTTTTACAATCTTGATTATTGTTTGGCTCAAAAAGGTGGTTTATTTGAGCATCTTGATAACTTCAAAGGGGGTTTTTTTTTTTTTTTTCCGTGAATGCACATTAATTTATTTTTTTTTTAAAATATCTTTTTCGTTCCATTTTTTTTTTTTAGAAAATTTTTGGTTTTTTTGGGAAAACTGTTTGGCCCCTTTAAACCATAGCAAAAAATTGCGGTCCCGTAAGCAACTAATTTTAAATTTATGGCTGATAAGAAACCGATCGAAGTCGGTTGGACTAGCTCCTGCTACTTGGTTTTTAAAAACTGCATCCTTTTCCAAAAAAAAAAACCCCGGACAGAACTAAACCGGGAGAAAAATTTTTTTGAATTTATCACCGCAGTCCCAACCAAAAAAAAACCACGTGAGGAAACCAGACGGAAATTGGGGAAAACAAGCCACAAAATTATTATTGGTATTTTAGAATTGGGTACATCCAAAAAACCCCCCGGGGCCCCCCCTTTTTCGGACGGTGCTTTTTTATTTATATATTTTTTTATATATATATATATATATATATATATATATTATATATATATATATATATATATATATATATATATATATATATATATATATATATATATATATATATATATATATATATATATATATATATATATATATATATATATAATCTTATTAATTTATATTTTTATTTTATTTTTTATTTAAGTTAATCTTGATAACGGTGTCACACTTGCCACTTGCTACCGAAACATAGATGAGTGTTTGAATTTTTTTTTTTTTTTTTCTTTATTCTGTTTGAAGCACTTATTTGCTATACCCCTAGACCAGGGCTGAAGCGGTCCCATTGTATAAAACGTTTAGTATAAAAGACAATAAAAATTTATTAAAAATACCCAAAAGCTATTAAATATCAAGAGCAATGTCTATTTCAGGGACAATATCTTTATTTAGGTTTATTTCAGATATTTCTGCACTTTTTAGAAAACATGTAACATTTATTACCGAATTTCCTGCACCTACAATTTGCATAACAGTCTTTTAAACATGTACAAGATATCTGTTCAAGCAAAGGCTGGTCAGAATATAGCAGGAGTAGGCATTAAGCGATTTTTCATACTTTTTCGGTCAATATTCTTCACTCTTTCGCTTTAAAAAGGCAACTAGTTTGTAATATCTGCTAATGTCCTGATTATTTATGTTCATCATCGCCTTTAACATGGAATAATTTGACCAGAGCGTAGACGATTTCCATATTTTGGACTTTTCTTTAAAGTACACAAGGAGCACTTTTTCACTGGCATTCTTGCCACTATCATTTTTCTGATCGCGCCATTTTAAGAAACGATCGTATGTAAATTCGTATTGTTACTTTGACTTGCTAGGCAATAATTTAAAAGTAGCTTTATTGGCATTTATTATTCTTCAATTTTCACCGGAAGAAATTCATTTTCTTGATCACTTTCCATCGAACAAGAATTCGCGATTATTTGACGTTACTTGTCAACAAAGACAAATCAACAAATACTAGAGTGGGGGGTACTATCGTCAGCAAAACTATAAATGGGATTGATTGTGGAAGAAAGAAGATCGTTAATATGTAGAAAAAACAGCGTGGGTGCCAGCACTGAGCCCTGGGGCACCCCAGCATTTATTTGGTAAAAGCTGAAAGGATGACCACCTACAGTAACTGATATACGTCGATTAGAAAGGAAACTAGAAAGCCAAGAGCAAAGCTTAGGTGGAAGACCGTAAGAAGGAAGATTTTTAAGAAGCCCATCATGCCAGACCTGATCGAAAGCTTTGGATATGTCAAGAGCAACGACCTGGAATTCACCAAGAAACTCAAGGGACTTGTTCCAGTTGTGTGAGACAAATTAAAGAAAATCAGATGTGGATCTACTGTGACGAGATCCATACTGTCTATCACGTAAGATCTTTTGTTTTTCCAGATACTTTAAGATTTGGGAATTAATGATTTTTTTAATTATTTTGCAGAACAGAAAGAAGAGATATAGGTCTATAGTTAGAAGGGAGAGTTTTGGATCCTTTTTTGGGGACAGGTTGCACATGTGCAGCTTTCCAACTCTCCGGGAAAATGCCCGTGTCGTAAGAGATTCGAAAGAGGCGAGTTAGGATGGGTGCAAGCTCGGGAGCACATTTTTTCCCTTCTCACAAAATAAAATGTCACTTTTAGCACTTATATCATAAATAACTATTAAATGTTATGATCACTTTTAAAAGGGTGGACAACTGGTAAGAGTTATTATGTGTATTGGTATATAATGACGTCACAACTCATTTTCCCAAATCGATTTGACCCTATCGAAAAAAAATCTCAGATAATTACACACTTCATTGACTTAAAAAATCTGCACTGGGCTTGGCTGAATATGGAGAGTCTAATAAAACAAATTTGTTCTATGAATATAATTGTATTGTTATAGAGAAGCTGAAAGGTTTAAACTACGGGTTAATGTGAAAAAATTATTGAATAGTAATTTAGAGAAAATCTGGAGAGATACGTACATAGTTTTAAATTCAGAGTTGAAGCTAACGGTTTATATGTTTGTTTAAGTCGAGATTTTAACGGCAACTGACTGTTGAGTGCACTCTGAATAAGAGTAAGAAATTAAATGTTAATTAACTAGCATTTAAATTAAGTGTTATAATAAGGTAAACCATATACATATATTATTTAAAAATATTTTCTTTTAGCACCTAGCCAGTAAAAATTAAATAAATTTAAGGGGTATTCTAGTCTGGAAGTCCGAATTTCGGGCGTTTTTTGATGGTCGATAAAAAAAACAATCAATATTTTGGCTATCCATTTTTTATCATTAATTTATTTATATTTTATGAACCCACAAAAAAAATTCTAAAGAAAAAACATATCTTACAAAGTTACACGCTGTTAAAGTATAATAGACAAAAAAGGAAGAGCGTGTCAATCTTGTCACGATTCCGTCTCTTCTGGTCATCTGAAAAAAAATGGTAGCTTCTTTATCAGTTCAAATGTCATTATGACAGAAACCAGCAAAAAAGAACTTGAGATTTTGAGACAAACGTTTCGAAAAAAGTAGTTTCGAGAAAAACGCATTTAAAGTTTTAACAGATAAACAGTACAAGGTCTTTGATTATATTTACGTGGCATCTGGAGTCTTAATTTTTAAAGATAGAAAAAAATGTTTTTTTATAAAAATTGTAGGTTTTTTTCCATATTATATTTCGAAATTATCAGTAAAAAAATATTGCATTAAAAATGTAAAAATATAGCAACTTCAACTTTTTTAAATGGAACAAAATTTTAGTTGCTATCATTTTTTTTTCAAAACTTTTACCCATTCGCTTACTAAAAAAAAAGTAAATTCATTTTAAAAGTATGAAGCCTAAAAAATATGGAAACGTTGGGTTGCCTAACATTTTCTGGTCATAACTTATGGGTTGGACAGGTAAGTAAACATTTTAATTTGCACTCATTTCCTTCCCAAATAAAGTTTTTGCCTCCACTGCGATTTTGACCAAATTTGGTACACGGACATTTTTTGGGCGCTGACACGATCCTTTTTTTTCGGAAACGTTTCATTTTCGAGATATTCATCATCAAAGTTGAAAATCAAACTAATCTCATTTTCACTCTTCCTTCTTCTTTTTGCACAAAATTCTTGATTTTTACACTGAATTGGCACACAATATTTTATAAACACCTTTTAAAAACCTGTTTTTATATTTATTTTATACTTTTTTACCATTTAATTGTATCCTTCACTTTCAAACGCCGCAACCATGTATACACTGGGGAATTATTCAGCAAATATGGCCGCCCCGTTTGAAAGTGACGCTTTGCAATTTAATGGAAAAAAGGTGTAAAATAAACATAAAAAATTGTTTTTAAAAGATGTGTATAAAATATTCTGTGCCAATTTGGTGTAAAACTTATAAATTATGTGCAAAAAGAAGAAGGAATATAGTGAAAATGGGGTTGGTTTGATTTTCAACTTTAATGATGAATATCTCGAAAACGAAACGTTGCCGAAAAAACATGTTTTTAGATTCGCGATCAGCGCCCTAAAAAACCCCCGTATACCAAATTTGGTCATAATCGAAGTGGAGGCAACTTTTTAGACATTTACTAAATTTTATACTAAAATAAAGATAATTTTATTGCAAATCCGGGGGTGGGTTGCTGCAAAAAATCGGTCAAAAATTGAGATTGGGGGGATTTAAACATTAATCTTTTTAATTTTAATGGGCAATTTCAGAATTTTTCCACTACTTGTATCCTACAGCCTACTTAAATACCAAAATTCAAGTTTCTACTCCCTCGGCTTCATAATTCTGATGAGTCAATCAGCAAAATTGAATTTCGAATATCTCAGAAATGACTTGACATAACTTGTTAAAATTTTTACAGGTAATTAGAATACTTATGGAAATACACATACCAAATCTTGTACTTCTATGTGAAATAAGACCGAATTTATAATAGAGGAAATATAGGCCGAAACAATATGTGTAATACATACATTCGTGAAGTAGACCTATATCTAAGAATGAAATTGAACAAATGCATCTTTAACAAATCAACTAAGTTTCTGATGCAACAAATAACCTGCAAATCGCATAAAACAAAGGCCAAGTTCCTCACTTGAAAATTTTTTGCGCCTTTTGCTTAAAACCGTTTCTTTATTTCAGCCATCCATGTCACGTGTTCTATTAGCAGATCATCTGCTGCGAGACCACTTGACATAAAAATCTGCTCGCTCTGCTCTCATCGGACATTTTAATAAAGAACTTGGCCAACGATTACAAAGCTTCAAACAAATTTCATTCGTTGTTTTAAATTGAAGTCCATAGACAAAAGCTTTAGAATCTTTTTTAAGTCTATCATTCTTAAAGCTTGGTCATATCAGGATCGCGCAGAGCTTCAGTAAAACTGCCTACTTGCTGATTTCTGTTTTATTTCTTTTGGATGGCTGGATATGTCAGGTTAATTAGGCGTACAATATCAGCTTCGTATTCCTGAAGACTTTTATTGTATTTCTGTCTTCGTCCTTGCAGCTGATCCTTATAAACTTCCTGCAACTGCGTTTGCCATATCTCTTTTTAGAAACATCACAATGGATTCAATAATCGTATTACTTTTCCTCGGTCCTCTTTCTTAAAACTTCCATAGTTTCTCCTCGAAGAGCAAGTACTAGGACACGTGCCTTTTTAGGTGAGCTCCAATTATTTCCATTGGCAGCAGCCTCAATTGTCGATTCATTTGCTATATCAAAATGCCGGAAAGTCGCTTGTAAAATAATTATGTATTTCTGTAAATCCGCATGGTTTTATGTTTTAAATATTTCTATCCTCTCCACACGTAAAACAGCAGGAAACGAAAATTAATTTACGAGATTCCATGTACATAAAGAAGGATCGTTATTCTCGTTGATTGTCGGTAATTACAACCATATTCAGGTGGTTTATAAATATGACACTATTTTATGAAGAGCTTCTATGGTTTTTATTTACTGTCTTTATTATCGTCGATTTTCCGAACCTTCTCTCGGGTGTAATAATATAATTCCTGGGTTTTATGGTTGAGTCATTTTATTGGTTTTGCGGAACATGGTACCTTTATGATTGTCGTTAAAATAAGGTGTTTATAGGATGATTTTATTAAAGCTGTTATTCGGTAAACATTTTTTTCTAGAACTATTTGCTTGTGATTTGATGTGAAAATTTTTATTATAAAACTCAGAGGTTAATAAGAAATAATTTCTAACTATTTATAACTGATTTTTTTTTTTTAAAAAAAAAAAAAAATATATATATATATATATATATATATATATATATATATATATATATATATATATATATATATATATATATATATATATATATATATATATATATATATATATATATATATATATATATATATATATATATATATATATATATATATATATATATACATATATCGATATAACATATTCAGATACCGATACCGATAATGTATCTGAAATTCAAATAAAAACTTTATTTAAAAAAAAATGTTTTTATTTATTTATATTTACACTCAAAATAGTCAAAATTTAAACAAAACATAACAGTTTAACACGTGAAATTTTTTTAAGGAATATTAATTTTCGAACGTTTGATACGTCAGCGATGTTCTGGTTGATTTTACTATATTACCAGATTTAGAAAAAGATTATAAAAAAACAGACTCTGCTGGTAATGCTTAGCGGGCTGCCAGTTTTTTAACTTTTGGGAATCTGGATGAATCGCTTTCTAGTGTTTTGAGCTGGCCCAATGCAAAATGTGTGGCTTTATCATGTAAATGGCTGCTATTGCTAAATTGTTTTGGGTGAATTATCTTTTAAAACATTCATTATCTTTTTAATAACCTTTTGCTCATCTTTTTTGGTAAGTAATCCTGCTTCATAATGAGAATCTAAGACCGTAGTAATTAAATAAAGATCATTCTGTTTCATAAAGCTGAAGCTGTTCTTCAGTCCTGCTTATAATTCCTTTACAAGTGATTGTATACCTTCTACTTCTGAATAATGTTTTAGAACAGTTTTGATGCCCTTAGTTAGTGGAAAAATATGCTCTAAAGAAGCAAAATGATCACTTAGTGTTTTTGTAGCTTCTTAACATGGTGCCAAAATTTCAACTACTTTTTCAGCAAGTGGCCAGTCACGGTGCGAGCTTTATTTTAGACCTGTA
>JAHBCN010023137.1:0-12867 GCA_019359885.1 Listronotus oregonensis | reverse complement strand
CTAAAGTTTTTCCTTCCATTAACATACAAACCGGTTTTAAAAACATTACACGCGTTATATTCAAAATGCAATTATCTTTTTTCCCCGCATATGTGCCATACATATAATAGTTTTGCATTAAGTGGTTTTA
Organism: Listronotus oregonensis; assembly: GCA_019359885.1. Taxonomy (NCBI): domain Eukaryota; kingdom Metazoa; phylum Arthropoda; class Insecta; order Coleoptera; family Curculionidae; genus Listronotus; species Listronotus oregonensis. The sequence continues at coordinate 12,737 of JAHBCN010023137.1, read as the reverse complement.
TATTAATTGCCATGCATATGAGACCACATCACATGTGGTTTTAAAGCAAGTGTATTTTAAAAGAGTTTAATATAAAATTAAGTTTAAATTTTAAGATTATTAAAAATATGAATAATATATTTATTTTAATAAAACAGTAAAAAAAAGTAACGGTTCATGAGCTAGCATAATAATTTAAATAAATAATTTTGCCAAAATACCCAAATTTAATTTATTTTAAGTAGTATCTAATAAGTAAAAAATTGGTTTTATAAACAATTAACCTAAATCGAAATTAGTTTGTGGGCATATTTAAAATAAAAATATTGTGAATTTATACCAAATTAAAATTTTTAAATTTTTTAAAGTAGGGGTTTTTTATGGGAAAAAAACCCAAAACCCAAAAAAAACTGAAAAAAATGAAATACCTTAAGATAAACAAAATTTTATTTATTTTTTGCAAACCAGTAAACAACAATATTTAAAAAGTAAATTTTTAACAACTTAATAAACTAAATATTAAAGTTTATTTAAAGCTAGTTAGACACGCCCATAGGGATATCAAAAGTTATATCATATTAGTACCATGGGATTCCATTATGTTACAGCCTTTTACGATTTCTACTTACGAACCCTTTAAAAACTACGACAGAAAAGAAAGTAAGGATTCATGTATTTTGCCCAATTCTAAAGTATTTCCGTGCAAAAAGATATCTACCCTATCCCACCACCTTTAAATTATACTATTTTTCTTTTTTTTTTTTATAACAACAAACTAATTAACCATCAACTATAAATTAATAATTAGTTTTAAGAGGTTAAGGTACTTAAAATTTAATGGATCCGCCTAATCTACCTAACTACTTAGTAATATGACCAGACAATAATTGGCTCTCTTTTCTTGAAACATATGTTCTCTCTGTACATAAATGGCAAAGTTTCGTTTCCCTTCTGGGACTTGCCGTAGCTAGAAAGGCCTAATCTTTCTGTCAAAAAATATATATTTTTATAGTATTTTAAAAAATGTATAATAGTTTAATATCAGTCCACCTAAACAGTTACTGTGTAACACAAATTATTTATCGTCATTACTAGAAACTGCCTCAAATAAAACTTTTTAAATATATATTTTATTAAACCTAGCTTAAAAAATCAAATATTTTTGACTAATTTTTTACACAGCCTTCTACGTATTTGAACGTAAAAAACTTGTGCATGGAAAATAAAACTGTTGTTCGGCAATTTGTATACTGGGTTTTTTTTATCTTAGGACAGTCTACAAAAGCTAATTTCTAAGTACTAACGTACCGTGGGTGTCTTAAGTGTGATAAGAGGGAGTTTGTTCACACGAGACTTAAAAATTTGGAGATTGTGAGGAGAAGGAAAAACTTCTGCGGGCACCAGATTCCATAGTCTTGACATTCTCGTGATAAAGAAACCAAGAAGCGGGAAGAAGGAATTATACTTCTATTTTTTCCTTAACCAATCTCTCACTGTAGCCGTTTTGCTTTAGGTCCTTAGTTATGTTAGTTATTTCGGCCTGTAGAGATTTATAACTGTTACATAAGGTCACTGCTTGCTTCGTTTCGTTAGAGTGATTGGAATTCTGTTGTAAATATTGTCCAGTGTGGGTAGATTTTCTGTTTACCGAGGTTTGCATATGTCCATTATTTCGTTTGACTAAAACCTCGAGAAAAGGTAGAGCCCAATTTTGTACCTTTTCAGGGGCAAAAAACTTTTTTTTTGTTTTTTTTTAAGCCTGAAAAAGAAACTTTAGATTGATTAACAAATTCTTTCTTTAACCCTAATCTATCGATAAAGTAATGTATTCTGTTTATTTTCAATTAAGAAAAATACGTAGTGAGTAACTATGGTTACTGACTTTTTTAAACCAAAATTAAATTAAAAGTTGCCTTTTATCCATCTAAATATTCTTCTACAAATAAATGGTTGCGAATCATCTTTTGAATAAGCTGGCTTGAGATAAACAGTTTCGTTTAAATATTTGTGCAAACCCTAAGCAACCAATCATGTAGCATAACTACATACTTTAAATCAAGGAACCAACTATAAATTATAAAATAATTTCACAAATATGTGGTTATTAGCTACAGGCTTAGGAATAATTAACATTTTTTTTGTTTAACCCCGATCTATTGATACAGTAATGTATTCTATTTATTTTTATTTTAAAAAAATACTTAGAAAATAACCACGACCATTGACTTTTTAAACCAATGACATACATTTTATGTTGTTACTCTCATTACCGACTTTTTAAATCAATGGTATACATTTTTTGTCAAGATTTTTTTTTTTTTTAATTAAAAATTAACCGACTATAGTAAACCACACTCTGAGATCTAAACCAAAGCTTTTTTATTGTCTGTAGCCTAAATCAGATTATATCTGGTCTTTAGTATTTATTAATAATTAATTATATATTTTACATTACCACAAAATAAAAAGAACCCCACTTTGTAATTTAATTTTAGATACTTTTAGGAAAATTGATTTTACATCGCACTTACGCTTGCTAAGTTCTTTTTTTCTATATTATAAGCATATAATATTGTCAACTTTTAATCGCGCGTTTTAGGACCTTATTTTTTTATCCTTGAATGTCATAATTTCATCCCATATGACATTTTCGTGACTTTATTTTCTATTTTAAATAGTACCCAAAAAAAACTTAAAATTCTGTTAAAGCTGACCATAAATAATATGGTCAAATACTTAAGAAAACCCTTAACTATACGTAAATGACTTCAGTGATAATAGAAGAGAGCAATTAAGTTTTAAAAGAAAAGATCATACAAAAGTTCATGTTAAAAACTTGCAACCATTTTTTTCTGAATTATGACATTTTTTTTTTTTCTTTCTTATTTTAAATTTTAGGCAGGATCATCAAGATTTTTTTATGCCCCAACTTTTATGAGAAATAATTTTCTAAAAATTAATATTTAGAAATATTTTTACTGCTCGTGTACTTTTTGGCAAACTTTGTATAATTGTATATTGTGTGAGATTTTTGAGATTCTTGTGCCGTTACCTAAATTTGTAAGACCCTATAAACATCTGTATACTACTGACAAAAAAGTCGAAAATTTATAAAGTTTTTTACACTTTGGTAAAGACTGGAAACGCACGAAGTGTTTTGAAACAAACGAATGAATAAAATTTTAACAAAAAACTGCGCAAGTAAAAATTTTTTAAACTAAGAGACCGGTTTAAAATAATCATTATATGTTTTTTTCCATGTTTTCCTTATTAAATGAATAAAAATTATATGTTTACACCATTTAAAATATTAGTTTTATTTTCCTCAAAAAATGTTAAAAGCAAAACGCAGTAAAATATATTCTGGTGGCATTAAAGATATTCAACAAATTTTTGTCGAAAATAAAAAATATCTTTTAATTAACCTAAATTGTAGCTTTCTATGATGCCCAAAAGGGCAATGCATCTAATAACTTTTATATAATATATTAACAGGACTATTTAAAAAAAAAAGGAAAATTTTTTCCTTTTTCAACTCAAATGACGTTTTCTAATAACCGGTGTACCAATTATATAGTAGGCGTAACTTTAATTGTAAGCTACCACTTCAATTATTTTACAAACGGAAAAACATTGTCTGTGAGAGTACGCTGCTTCCGGAATTATCCAGCTTTAAAAAGATATTTACAAATCATTTTAAGACAAAGGTATTTTTGAGCAACAGAGCCCATTTGTTCTTCAACTATTTTTTCCCACGGGATACTTCGCCAACAAATGGCTTTTTGGTATCCTTTTAAATTTGAACAATGGGTACAAAGAATCTATTAAATAATTAAGGTTAACTTAAGTAAAAATATTATACGCTTTATAAGAGAATTCAGGGTTTATATTTTGATAAGCCTTATTTATATTCAGTTTAAAGAAAACTACTTTTAAGTAAATAACACATTTTTTTGTTTTTATTTAAAATAATTTAAGCAACTATTAAAGAAAACATATGTATATAAATAAAAATACAATAGATTTAATATGAAACAGATGCATTTTATTTTACTAGTCAATTTTTTAAGGACGCTAGCTAACAAAGGACTACTTTTAACTAAAAAATAATACGAATAGGAATAAAAATATATTTTTGCATACAGTGTATATTAAAGGTATGTTTGTTATTCAAAAAATGATTATAATATTTGACACTTTTGGTACACACATAGTCCTAAAATACAACTCGATAGGAGCGCTAACGTAAAAAAAAGTTGTAAAACAGTGAACACTATTTCTGAGTAACAAACAGAACTTATATGTATATACTTACTACCTGGTTTGGCCAGTTTACTTTTAAAATTTACAGTTTTATTGCTAGTTAGATTAAAATAAAAAAAAAAATTTTAAACAGTACACTGATGAATAAATAAATTAATTAATAATAATAAATTTGAGAATAAAATAAGAATAAATGAGTTTTTTTAAGCTTTAGAATATTTTAAAAATATTTTCAGATTTGGGAAGTGTAGTATAAAGAAGTTAATTTTTGGACAAAATTTTAATATTTATATTTTGTATCAGAAAAATTTGAAACATTTTTTAATATACAAAATGTCAAAAAGATTGTTTAGTTCGGTCGTAGAGGAAAATTGTAGTGACAAAAAAAATTTTTTTTAAAATATTTCCACGGGGTGGGGTCAGTAAGATGTCGGGGGGTTCGACAGTGTATGCTTTGGGGGGTGTAAACACTTATGCCGAACAGACCAGGCTGTTCAGCTGGGTTTGGGTTTTTCCCGGGGTTTTGGCGATTATTATAAATTTTCAATTCGAATTTTAGAGGTTTTTTTTGATTTTTTGAACGTTGTGTATTCTATTTTTTTTTATTATTTTTAAAGTTCAAAAAAAAAATTTAAATTTTTTTAAAAAAAAAATTTTAAATTTTAGCCTGAACAAATAAATATATGTTTTGATTTAAATATGTCGAAACCAAAGCAAAGATAGGGGGTAATAATAATAAAAAAAATGATTTACAAAAAAATTTTATAAAATTAACTAATCGCCCCTTTCATTGGGTGACAAACCCATCCTAGACCGGGGCAGCTTGAACCCCCCCTGGCCCAATTTTTAAACCCCCCGGGGGGCACCCCAGGACTGCCGGACGCCGAAAAAGGGGGGATCACCCCCCGGAAAAAATAACTGGGTGTCATATTCGGTGCTACCGCCAAAACGGTAAATACCGATAAGGCACCCACAAATCGGACTCCCCTATCTGTGCGTCAGACGCGGAGCAAAACCCTGTACCGTAGGTTAGTAGCGCTTACGGCAACGGCAGGTAAGGGTATCTGCTGTTACCTCTGGTGGACAGCTTGGGAAGTAAACAATACTTCATTAAAGGAAGGAGCAAGGCAAGCCTGGCGGATAGAGCTTAGAGAATCTAAACCTATTACTGACCGATACAATAAGCCTCTACGTCATTCCGGTGGCACGACCACAATAATTAATAATAGAGTCTCCACAACTGACCAAACTCTGAATCATTCTCCTCCGAGCCAGAAAATATGCGCGGTTGCCCTACTACAAGACGAAAATACGGCTCCTACCCTGAAAATACACCAACTTGTCAAGCCAATGGCTCAGAGCAGAAGCCGCGACGGGCTATGAAACTAGTACCAAACGACGGGGCGTGGTTTCCTCTTCAAAAAGAGACCAAATACTCCCCGATCCGACCACGGTTGCAGGGTGTGTTTGGCCCGGAAAGTCGGGAAAACTACCCCCGGCCAGCCTTTTTGACCTGGAAAGTCCTATACGGGCTTTTAAAGCCCGGGACTGCAGCCCAAAATAAGCTTAACTTGCAGCTAGAGTCACAAAGGGAAAAATATCTGAGCCACTCCCTTTATTGGGGCGGTCGACCCCCGAAACCGTAATAATGTGCCTGATAACCCCAGCAAAGATCAAAAGGATGCGGGGAACCGTATTATACATCAGGATCTGTGTCTAAGGACAGCGCAAGTGCCCAGGAAAGAAGTGGCATGGTGCAGGACTCTGCAGAAGATCCTTTCGGAGCCACCACACCAGAGTATATGACGGATTTCGAACTACCGGCAGTTGTGGCGGCTAACGCGGCAAAAACGCTGTTAAAAGCAGCGACGAACGCGATGCGCGGCAAGGCCATATTTCGTGGAAATTTAGGGAAAGCGTCCGATGTGATATAATGAAAGAAAGGGACCGCCTCCCGAGAAAGGGCAAGCGCGGAGAATTGTCAGGCCCCTGCCTGGTCTATTTCAGAGCCAAGGCCCCCGAGACCCAGGGGAAAGTTAATGACCCCACTACAACTAGAGATGCACCGCGCGCATCTCATGGCGCCCAACTAGTGGACCGGAAGGCAGAATTCTCCAAACCCAGGTAAAGCTGGAAAACCCGGGGCAGACAATTTCGGCGGCGGTCCAAACAGATTTAGAACTTGTAGAAAACCTAGCTACAGACCATATGAGGACTACGCTGTGGGTAGCCCAACGGATGTATACGCAGACAGGAACGTATGAAAATACTGGGAGTACTACCAGCACTAATATTTCAATTAGTGGAAACAATCGTAGAAGCTCAAAACATAGATCGGGGCACGCAGGACATAATAAAACACGTAAAAGAGAACAAAGAACATCAGCCGTTTTGTATATTCAGCGAGAAGTTATTTTGCAAGGATGGCAAGGACAATAGCCAAAACAAAATTTGGGTCCCATCAAGATTGGGCGAAGAGCCACAGTGGAAAAGTGCACGGCTTACGGCATGCTACCGAGAACCAAATATTGGAATTTTTGGAAAATTGGTTTTTCTGGCCGGATATGTCCCGAGAAAGAACAGAGATCATTGGAAAAATGTGACCAATGCCTACTAAAGCGAAAAGTAAAACGAAAGGCCGTTGAAGTGATAAGACCTTTTGAAATCGTACAAATAATTGCCAAGTAACTGGACTTAGAATGACCAGAGGAAGTCGTATGAAAGTCGCGCTCGCCTGCCAAGATCTTTTAGCGGATGGGTGACCTGCAGTGAGTGGGCACCGTCAGTATTGCCGAGGTCCGGCGGTTTTTGGAGAAGGAGATTTGGTCCTTGGGCAGGAGCCGGCCGTAGTGACTTTGATGCCAGTTTAGTGGGATGCGGCGCAGCAGGATTTCGGGGTCTTCCCAGAAGCAACATTAATCAAGAGAAACGCAGACTCACCTGGGGACTGGTCAGTATTTTTACCGAATTAAAAGAGAAACTCCGAGAAAAAGTACAAGATTTGGCCTGACGTCGTAGCACCTTGGCTTAGGAAAATGAGAAGTAGAATTATGCCAGTAGTTGACCGTACCCCGATCCAAATATTATTTACCCACAGCGTAAGCCAGACACGTTATAGGAGAATAGACAGCGATGTAGCGGAGAGACTTGAAAATACTAATTCAGAACTATTTTTTTTTTACTTCCTTGTTTTGTTATTGTTATGGTAGACAATAATTCTCTTTTCCCTCGTGTAATATTAGCCTTAGGAAATGTTTCTTTACTATTCTAGTTTTATTTTATGACTGTGGAAAATTTGGCCTAGGAGCATTCCCAACTCAGTGCACGCTGCTTGGCTGAGGTACAGGCGTTACTCCTGGAGGAAAGCAGCAAGGAAGAGGTATTATTTGGTTTTTTTTTGTTTTGTTAGAAGTAGTAAGAGTTAACAAGAGTTAAGTTAACGTTATTTTTAAGTGAGATTATTGTAAACCTATTTGTGATTGGTAAACGTTTTTTTTTGTTTGTGATAATACTTTAATAATGTTTTTTTTACTATAGGTTGAATTAATTATATATATATTTTTTTTTTTTTTTTGTTTGGCGGACTCTTTCCCTATCAAAACAGAAAAAAAAAAAATGAAAGGTAAATTGCGTGCTCACCTTGCCTTAAATTTTAGATTTTAAGATCATATTCGTTATATGTAATGTAGGATTAGAAATACAGAAAGAAATTTATAAAGATATTGATTATTATATAAGTAATATCTTTGAGATCCTTTTTTTATGAAATGCTTGTTTCTGAAAAACTGTTATTGATACCGGTAACAACAACGAAGTAGTAAAGTATGATCTTGATAGCATTGTTAACGGTATAAACATTCCTATGCCGACAGCAGACCAGGCTGTTCAGCTCTTTATAAGCTCCGGGTTTAGGCGATTATTATAAATTTTCAATTCGAATTTTAGAGGCAAGGTTCTTTTAGAGCTATGAACGTTGTGTATTCTATTTTTTTTTATTATTTTTAAAGTTCAAGAAAATTAATTTTATTATAAAATAACTTTAATTATAGCCTGAACAAATAAATATATGTTTTGATTTAAATATGTCGCAAACCAAAGCAATAGATATGTGTAATAATAATAACAAAACTGATTTACAAATAAATGTGATAAAATTAACTAATCGTCCCTTTCATTGCGACAAACCCATCCTCAGACCTGGACAGCTTGACTCCTGGTCCACTCATTCGGCACCGGCACCACAGGACTGCCGCACAAGCCGATAAAGGGATCAGCCCCGATAAATAATAACTGTCATATTCGGTGCAGTTACCGCCATATACGGTAAATACCGATAAGGCACCCACAAATCGGATTCCCCTATCTGTGCGCCAGACGTGAGCAAAACCCTGTACCGTAGGTTGTAGCGCTTACGGCAACGGCAGGTGCAGGTATCTGCTGCGTTACTCTAGGACAGCTTGGGAAGTAAACAATACTTCACAAAGGAAGGAGCGCGCAGCCTTAGCGGATAGAGCTAGAGAATCTAAACCCATTACCGACTGACATACCAAGCCCTTACGTCATTCCGGTGGCACGACCGGCCATTTAATTAACAATAGAGTCTCCACAACTGACCAAACCCAGAATCATTCTCCTCCGAGCCAGAAATATGCGCGGTTGCCCTACTACAAGACGAAAATACGGCTCCTACCCCTGAAAATACAAAATTCAACTTGTCAAGCCAATGGCTCAGAGCAGAAGCCGCGACGGGCTATGAAACTAGTACCAAACGACGGGGCGTGGTTTCCTTCAAAAAAGAGACCAAATACCTGATCCGACCACGCTTGCAGGTGTGTTTGGCCCGGAAAGTCGGGAAAACTACCCCGGCCAGCCTTTTGACCTGGAAAATCCTATACGGGTTTTTAAAAGCCCGACCGCAGCCCAAAATAAGCTTAACTTGCAAGCGACAGAGGTGTCACGCGAAAATATCTGAGCCACCCTTTATTGGGGCGGTCGACCCCCGAAACCGTAATAATGGGCCTGATAACCCAGTAAAGATCAAAGGATGGTGGGGAACCGTATTATTATACATCAGGATCTGTGTCTAAGGACAGCGCAAGTGCCCAGGAAGAAGTGGCTGGTGCAGGACTCTGCAGAAGATCCTTTCGAGCCACCAACGAGTATATATGACGGATTTCGAACTACCGGCAGTTGTGGCGGCTAACGCGGCAAAAACGCTGGAAGAATGGCGACGAGAACGCGATGCGCGGCGTAAGGCCAAGGCTTGGAAATTTAGGGAAAGCGTCCGATGTGATATAATGTGAAAGAAAGGGACCGCCCCCCGAGAAAGGGCAAGGCGCGGAGAATTGTCAGGGCTCCGCCTGGTTCATTTCAGAGCCAAGGCCCCCGAGACCCAGGGGAAAGTTAATGACCCCACTACAACTAGAGATGCACCGCGCGCATCTCAAAGACAGCGTAAAAATGCATTACGCTTGTTGCAAAAAAGCAATAAACAAAAGATAAAAGAAGAAAAAGACTACTTTTGTTGGTAAGTTGTTTGGATCCTTTAAATTATTGTGAGAAGTTCCATATTCGACCAAAAAGACCATTACATCATGAAGAAAAATCACGTTTTATTTTGTTTAGTTCGGTTTGATAGTTTTGCAGATGATGGCAAAATTAGCAACTTCGTTAAAAAGAACAGAACACCTATGAACTGAGTAGAATTCAGAATTATTAAACCAAGACATTGAATAGTTACGGAAAACATTTATAAATTTGTTTTGATGAAAATCCATTAAAAATATGTTTGGAAAGTACTCGTAAAGACACTTCTTTTATTATAGCGAATGCTTAATCGATCGGTTGATTGTCCAGATACAGGCTGCCAAAGCTAACCGGCATTTAAGGGGAATCTATTATTAATAATAAATATGTATCTCTTGTACATGAATTATATGGATTTAGTGTTATATTTTATTGATATTTAACTAATAGGAATATTTAAAAACAAAAAAAGATTCTTTCTTTAATTTGTCTGAACAAAAATTGTTTAAACAGTTATAGCCCCTAGCAAATGTTCATAATTTTTAACAATTGCTTAAGCCGCGTATACACGATGCCAGTGGAGGAGACAATTGTCGGGGCCAGTTGCCTTGGGCCAGTTGCGTGAATGTCTGAGGCCAGCCCAATTGAATGAGAACTCCATGGACTCCATTCAAAAAAGAGCTGTTCGTCTTATTAATGATCCAACGCTGTAGGGGATCTGTCGCTCTTCTATAGGTATTTTCACGGCTTCTGCTCAGAGGAATTGGCCAGTATTATTCCTTCTCTGGCAGCTCCCAACAGAGCAACACGTAGTGCAACTTTTATGCATCCTTTTACAGTTCAGTTAGAGAGGCCCCGAACTTCCCGCTTTCTTCGTTCCTTATTCCTAGAGTGTCAAGACTATGGAACCTGCTGCCCGCAGAAGTTTTTCCTTCTCCTCCCAATCTCCAAAAATTTGTCCGTGTGAACAAAATTCTCCTCACCACACTGAAGACACCCACGGTACGTTAGTACTAGGCATCAGCCTTCGTGGACTGTCCCAAGATAAAAAACAAAAAACTTGTTCACATGGCGAAACTATTGCCACGGCAGTTGCTGACGGAAAATGGCGAAGTCCTCATCGTTTGTTATGTCTCGTGATAAATTGAAAGTAATGTGTGATGATCTTTGTCGGGAATTTACCGCTGAGGCTTGCGAAATTCTCGAAGAAGAGTAAAATAAGAAGAGGGAGTGGTCAAAAAATGCTATTGAAAAGAGTCAGTTACCGAGCTTCATCGCAATCAATAAAAGAGTTAAGAATGGAGGATCCATTGGAATATAAAGCTTGTTTAAGGATGAGTCCGGAGATTTTAGAAGAACTATTGCAGCTTGTTGAAAGTAAACTATTGAAACAAGACAAAGTAATAAGGAAAGCACTACCTCCTGAGTTAAAATTAGACTCACACACGTAGATGTCTCGACTGACAAAGGCAAACTGACCCAAAACGAGATATCTACTGCCCTATCACGTTCACATGGCGCCAATTGTCAAGACAACTGCCATGAGAAAGTGGTGGGGGGCGTCAGTGCGCCCATTCAATTGTCCTCTGTCTACTCCTGGAGACAGTAGAATTTCAGGACAACTGGCAGGGCAGTTGGCACGCCAATTAGCCAGAGGTGTTTACACGTAGCCACTAATTTTATACCAGTAAGCTGTCCTCTGTCAATTGTCTCCTCAACTGGCATCGTGTAAACGCGGCTTTAGGGCGCTCAAATCATCCGATTTTTATTTTTTCAAAACACGATTAAAAGCCTGAGATCGCTAGTAAATCTAAAATAAAAGTCAAGTTTCTAGGTCTAATATTCTCGACTCTACCCAATTTGCAAAACTAACTTTTTTTAATAAAATTGGATGAAAAAATTATTCTGCAAAAACCATTGAACGGACTTAAAAAAACGGCTTAATAAAATTAAGCACAAAGGTCCTCAGAGAAATCGAAGGGTTCAAAAATCTATCCGATTTCTAACTTATATTTTTTTTGTAGACAATTTAGTTACAAATTTTTTATTTTTCTTTAATTTTTTTAACGATTAGCACTATATTTAAAAGGAAGCATATATGGATTCTTGTTAATACACCTTTCTTAAGGGTTTCCATCAAACATACGCCTAACACCTAGTACATTCAACATTCCTGTTTTTTAAAGGTGAGGCTTGGTCTATAAGTAGAATTAATATTCTGTGTTTTCTTCTTAGCTTGCTATAATAAGTTTAAAATGTCAAAAAGATATTTGTAAAAATAGCCTTTTTTAAGAAATTTTTGCAACATGATAATCAAAAAAAAAATTAAATTTAACAAAAATTTGTTATTTTAAAAAATGAGTAAAAATAAAATATATTTAAAAGTAATTAAAATTTATTTATTTTACTTTTTAAGAATAGGAGAGTTGGGCCTAAATAACCCATTTTTCCTTTTAAAATTTCCTTTAGATTGTAATGCTATTACTTAAATCTGTATATACGTGTGTGCACTTAAAAACAACAAAATATATTCTTTTTTTTTTTCCCTTTGGGTTTACCACTTTATAGATGATACACATTTTCTAAAACAATTTCCCCCCGGGAAAAAACAAAGAATTATAAATATGTCTAATAATTTTTTAAACCCGAGTAACGCCTAAATATTTTTTTTAAAAAAATTTAAATACTAATTAAGAGCTTAATAACTTTTAGCAAATAACAGCACACAGAAAAAACTAAAGGGGGGGTTTTTGTAGATTTAAGATTTAAATTGCTCTAACATTTTTATTATTAAACCAAATTAAACCCATCCAAATTTTAAAAATTTTTTTTTGGGTTTTTGTTTTTAAAAATTTTAATAATTTTTATAATGAAAAAAAAAAAACAGATTAAATTTAAATTTTTCTCATTTATTCAAAAAAAATATGTCAGGGGAAAAAATTTTAAAATTTTTTAAAATTTTTTTAAAA
>JAHBCN010023136.1:0-12861 GCA_019359885.1 Listronotus oregonensis | reverse complement strand
CAGTCACATTTGGGAAAAAACTTAGATTGTGCTCGTACTTATTTTTAGATACAGTTCTCTCCTTCTAATCTTGTATGCTCTGTGTATGTATGCCACATCTGCTCCTCTTAAGAATATTTTTCTCAGTCAGGAAAGCTTGGCTTGCTCACCGGGCTGTAGGAGATCTCCTCCTCCGACAGTTCCCAACAGAGCAACACCTAGTACCACTCTTATGCATCCTTTTACGGTTCAACTTGAGACGCACTGTACTTCCCACTTTGTTTGTTCGTTCATCCCTAGAGTGTCCAACGTAACTGTGTAATAATGCTTTTTATTTTTGTGATTTTTATTTTTTATTACTATTGTTAGATTTTTAAAAAAAAATATTATTAGGGTCAATCCTGAGATTTAAAATACCGGAATTTAGTTTTCAATCCCGGAATTTCAAAACGGGATACCGATTCTGAAAATTGAAAATCCCAGTGACCACTGGTATTAGGTTTTTGTATAATAAATTGATATCCACTAAAATGGTTTTTATTTTTTATCCTAAGAAAAGATAAGACGAAAATTCAAAAAACAAAAAAGTTATCTTAAGTTACCTTTTTTAAAAAAAAATATCTAAGTTGAATAAAAGTCAGTGGCGTACATTTTTTTGTTATTAATATTTTTTTTTTCCACTGACGCCAATGGATCTAATAATTTTAATTTAGTTAAGGTACCTTAGCACTGCAAACAACGTTACGAAATTTTAAATAAATTGGTCAAAATATATAATTTTAATATTTTTTAAAAAACCAGCCTTCTGAATTTTAAAAACAATACATTTTCGGATCTATGTCTATAATAGTATATTTCATTACCAGTACGGAAAATGACGATTTTTCCGTGGCGCGTGACAAATTTGGGGAAGTCTTAAAAAAGGGAAAAAATCCATTTCTGGACGTGTAATGAACATATTTTTATTATATTTGGGTACCTGCAAACAACATAAACAAAAAATATCGCAAAATTGATTTGAAAATTGCTATTATTTATTTTTTTTTTTTAAAACGGTAAAACAAATTAAAAAAAAAAATTTACAAGCAATTAAATCTAAGAAAATTAATTTTGGACGGAATTATGATTAATGGTTATATTCATTGTAAAATTTCGTATTATTGTTAAGTCATTCCCTTTCTTTTTGTTGAACTAAAGATGTTGAAGCGGAGGTTCGTGTATGTTTTGGTTCTCTTGATTGACTGTTACAGTTTTGTAGTTTCCAAGTTACAAGGCCAAAAAAACTTTTGGGAAACTTCAATTTTTCTTTGTAGGGACTCCCTTTTTCCTTCTGCTACATTGGAAAGCCATTCTCCGTGTTTTTTAAAGTGAGCCAATCCCCGCCGCTCTCTACCAACAGGGTAGCCGAAGAACGCCTTACCCCATGTCCGGTATATTCTTCATGTTTTTTTAGTTTTGATTTTGCAACAAGTTTTGGAATACCACTGCCCGTATGGCCCCCAAATGTTAGCAAATCTTTTTTGGATAAAAAAATCTTCACTTCCATATTCTTAGGGGGGTTCTGGGATTTGGTAAAGTGTACAGGGATTGAATTTGCAATTTTCATTGGTAATTTTTTTTCCCTCTCGTAAAACACGACAAGGAAACGCCCATTATCTTCCACATCGTCAAACTCAAACGTATTAAATCATTTCTGGGGATGCGCTGAAGATGCCAAACACTAAAATTACTTTTGCTAGTAGATATTGTCCATCTGAAGCTTCACATTAAAATTTGGTTACTGGTTCTGGTACATATCCTACAGCTTGTCGTTTCAAAAAAGCGATAGTTTTTGGATATTGGTTGTGAGTATTTTCTTTTATTGCCAAACAACTCTTTAACATGGAGAATCGACTCCATAAGGTGAATCGACTCCATAAGGTGAATGACTTCATAGATTTGGCTTTTTCAGAAAAATAAACTAAGAGAATATCGTCACTCACAATCTTGATTCTTTTCTGAGTCCGCCATTCGGTAAAAATATGATATTCATGTTCATATCTTAACCTGGATTTCACTGGTAATAAATCTGCACTCATTTCTGCCGCTTGTTATAATATAATATCGGGAATATCCGGATTTTCTTCCAAATCTGAATTCATTTTTTTAAAATGGCATAAATTTCACTGACAAAAAATAAAATATGTCATTAATAAATAAATCGTTGTTATGAACAGTTTCCATGGATGGATTTTTGTATAAGCGCACGGAAAGAGGGATCGGGAAAAAAATTCCGTGCGCTGTTCTGAAAATGTCATATTTACTGTATTTTATACACAGTTGAAAATGTAGTATTTTCAGTCAAGTATAATAAAAAAACTTTTAAAAAAATGACTTAGAAATCACCCTCTTTTTTAAACACACTATATATTATAGGTGTTGTTTTTTTTATGGGGTTATAAAATTTGCTATTTTGAAAGCAAATGATTACATGTGATAGCTAAAGGGGGCCGCTTAGATGATTTTTTATTTTTTGTAGTTTTTCTAATTCAGAACAAGAAATTCATATATTTCGTATATTTTTATCAAATAGTTAAAACTTGTGTAAAGATTTTGTGGTTACTTGATATTAAATCTTCTTGCTTTTCTCAGATACCTTTAAATTCCATACAAATTGATTAGACAACTTTTATATTTATTAAATAATGTACTGTGTAAATTCTTCAGCGATATTTGCGTTATTTTAATTCTATGTAATTTATTCCAAAGATCAAAACATACTTAAATTTCTCCATAATTCGCAGCTTTTGAAACCTAAAATCCACAATATTTTGTATTATATAATAACGGTATTTAAATTAACTTAACGAAATGATTGGAAATTTGAAATGTTGTTATCTAAATAATGGCGTACACAATGATTTTACTGTTATTTTTTTTATGCAGTGTGTTTATTAAGGAAAGTGACAAGAATTGGAAATACATAAAAAGGAATAATAAATTTACAAATATTTATGTACGTTAATAGGAAGTGAGTTTTTGAAATATTTCCAAAATGGTTTCATATATTTTCATAAAATTTTGGTGACGTAGCAACTAGAAAGAGGGACATATTTAATGTTATTTTTGACATTTTGTCCTACATCTCCTTGTGAGGGATGGTGGTCAACTTTAGAATTTAAAATAGAATAATATGGTTTTTTTATTTTAAAATACCAAACAACGTTAAAAACTAGGTCTCTGAGCAAAATATTGAAAATGGAATTTGCAAATCGATTATACTTTTTTTTCGGTATAATGGAATGAATCGTCATCTAATCAAATAAAATTGCATTTTTATAAATTACTGCTTGTTTTATTTGGAATATGTTATCTCATGTAATCAATGAAAAAAACATTTTTATGCCAATGGATACTATTCAATAAGATCTGTGATTTGAGGTATTACGAAGGGATGATGTCATTTGAAATTTTAAAGTTGAAACGTGGCGCGCGTAGCTCTTGTTAGTTCTGGTTAGCAACTATTTATTTTTCTGGACACTTGCAATTTCTGAATTGACACCCTGTATGTAACTACCCTATGTTCAAAAAACCCAATATTCAAATTGTAAGAAAAAAAGTCCGGTACTGCTATTTAGTATTTTTTTTTAGTCTATACCGGCATTTCAATAATTCCCATGCATCTTTCATCGATAGTTGTCAATTGTATGATAAATTTACAGCAAGGATTTTTTCGCGACCTACCATTTTTAACTACTGGTTCATAGCAGTTCTTTCCCCCACCATTCTAACCGTGTTTAACCCGCCTATCCTCGCAAAAACGAAACGGTTTACGTATGTCACGTGAAGGTCAACTGACATGACTTACTAATCGTTTAAGAGTACCGGGTTTTCATTTATAATTTGACAAGCATTTACAACTATAACTAAATACGATAGGATGAAACTTCCTATATAAAAGTTTCATAGTTTTTTCTCTATTATCTTTTGAGCATAATGAAAGAAACAAATGAGCATCAAAAAGTTAAGAAAAATGAATAAGTTAACTTTTTTCAAATGGAACACCCTGTATATTTTTATTTAGAATAAAAGCTCTTTTCATCCCCTTTTTAAAAATATAAAGTTTCTTGGTATTTTATTTAGCCGTATTGAAAATATTTAAGTTTTTAATTAAAAAATCAATGGAAAATAAAAATCAGCATTGCCTTGGAAAACAAATGACTTGCTTTGTTTATACGTTTTGACAGCACCTTGACACGTCTTGATATTTTGGCGTCGCTTCATTTATATCAAAAAAATACTTAACTATGGGATATACCGAAGATCAAAAACACGAAATAATACGTCTTTTCTACGCAAATAATAAAAACATCTCGCAAGTTCGCTATGAATATCACCAACGTTTTCTCAGACAGCGAATACCTTCGAGAAACTCGATAACTTATATTGTTCGTCGGTTTAGAAAAACAAAAAGCGTTAAAAGAAAAACGAGAACAGTGGCTGCAAATGAAGAACAAGATTTAAATATTTTGCTTCATTTTGAAGGTAAGTTTTATTTTAGGAGTAACAAAAAACAAAATCTAAGCGAAATAGCTTTTTAGCAAATCCCGAAAGTTCAATTGCTTCCGTTTCAAATTATACAAACAAATCCTGGGGAAAAAATCACAGTACATTGAAGAAACATAATTTTCATCCCTAAAAATTTTTGCCAGTTCAAAATTTAACCAACGCTCATAAGATTCAACAACTTAATTATTGTCAAGAAATTATTCGTAAACTTCAAAACGATGGAAATTTTTTAACAAAATTTTATTTACTGATGAAGCAACTTTCACTACGACGGGGAAGTATAATAGAAGGAACAAGCATTATTGGGCAACTGAAAACCCTCACAAAATCCAACCTGTTGATACAAGGACGTAGGTCTCTTCATGTTTGGTGTGGCATGTTGGGCAGTAAGGTTATTGGACCAATAATTTTTGAAGGACCTCTAACGGGAGATAGGTATCTGCATTTTATTCAAAATGAGATCGAAAATCTGCTTGAAGACATTTCTCTTCAGCAATACAGAAACATTATCTGGCACCAGGATGGGGCACAATGTTGCACCAGTAACTCAATATCTTAGCGAGAAATACGGAATTTGGATGGAAAGGCCAGAAAATATAAACATACTAAGACAAAAAATTGAAAATGAAATAATGTTACTTAATAGGAACCGGTCCGAATTTGTTTTCAACGCGATTAATCGTAAGTTGAGGAGAAACATTTTCAAGTGCAGAGAAAATGGTGGAGGTCGAAAATTTTTAATTATTTATACTTAAAGTTTGTAGTAAATAAATCATTTGTTTTCCAACAATGCTGATTTTTATTTTCCATTGATTTTTTTATTAAAAACTTAAATATTTTCAATACGGCTAAATGAAATACCAACAAACTATATATTTTTAAAAAGGGGATGAAAAGAGCTTTTATTCTAAATAAAAATATACAGGGTGTTTCATTTGAAAAAAGTTAACTTATTCATTTTCTTAACTTTTTGATGCTCATTTGTTTCTTTCATTATGCTCAAAAGATAATAGAGAAAAAACTATGAAACTTTTATATAGGAAGTTTTTTTCTATCGTTTTTAGTTATAGTTGTAAATGCCTGTCAAAATATAAATGAAAACCCTGTACATTTACGCTACACCTTAGGGATCGGGCGAAAGGACGCGGAGACGGTGGGCGGAGACTAACAAACTCCCACTACCACAATGTTCGTTTAGCCGCATTAAAAATATTATATTTTATTTAGGTTCTTCCAAATTCGGTGTATCGATGCGATGTTGTTTCCGATTGCAAGCCTACAGGAGATAACGTTTTTCGGTAACCACTTTTCACTTAAATGACATAAATTATACACCATTTTAAAGGTAAGGAAATAATATATGCCTCTGCTGTAACGGATTTTTAAAATATGAGTCGAGCTAGGAAAAATAGTATCTAAACATAACCGATTTTAGGGTGACTTTCACTCAAGAAATATTAAAAATAAATCCAAATTTAAAAAACTATTACAGCAGAAGCCTAGATTTAAGTGTTGGCTTTCATATAGTTTTTGAAAATTATCGATAACTTATACTGTTTTTAAGAAAAAAATTACGCCCCGAACCCCAAATTGATCCAATTTTTCGCGGCGCGAATGGGACTCTTAATACACTTTTAAGTTTAAATCCAAATATAAGGTCTTTGAACAGTAAAGAAATAAGTCAAAAAATAAGATATTAGCTGTTTCAAGTCAACTGTAACAAGTTAATCTTTCCCTTTATGATTTTAATATAATTGCACAATTCATCCATTTGGAATTAACGAATAAATCGAAAATCTTCAATCCAAATATTGTTAAATCATAATAAAAAAAAAAAAAAAATCCAAGAACCAAAACAATAGAAAAGCCCGAATCCTCCATTATTTTAATTTGAACTTGACATAACCATTATTAACGCTCCTCCTGACTAGTGGCAATAGCGGTAGATACTGGGTACAAAGAATGACGTAGATACCACGTCATAACACCTTCCCTTACGTAACCGCTTCTCGCCAAAATAAGCCGGTATGTTAACTGTCCTAACAATTTTCAACGCGGTATGTCGCCAAAATTTGATGAGCTACTTCTTATTGTCTACATTGGATGGGTCCACAGACTGCAGAGTCACCACACATATTTGTTCTTGTTGTGGGTTTATTAACAAACGAAATCACTTATTTAAAAATTTTAAATAATGCTATATTGTTCTGCATGAATAAAAAAAAATTGTCGTTAAAATTTAACCGTAATATGCGAAATGTTATTTTCAACTGCATTACAGAATTACAAAGTTCGGTTGCGGTTGTAGGTTTGGAATGGAAATAGAATTTTTAACATTCTTAGTGTTTATAGTGTGGTGGTGATTGTTATGCAGGTTATATAAAGTATCCGAAGAAGTTATTTTATCATAGTTTATTAACATTATTAAGGGGCTATTCTAGTCTAGAGTCGTGAATTTCAAGTGATTTTTCGAACTTGATAAAAAAAGCAAAGAATATTTTTACTATCTATTTTTTTATTGGTTGTTTATTTGTATTTCAGAAAAACATAAAACATTTTAAAAGTTAAAAAAATTAAAAACTCAAAAAGTTTTCGGCTGGTAAAGTGAGGGGTCCAAAAATGGCAGCCATTTAAAAGAAAAAAACACATTTTTTCTTTATAGAGAAATTACATTTTTGAAAAGAGCTCTTCAAGAGCTTTTCATTGATGTCCATTATGCAGTCTAGTCTAAGCCTACTATCAAATAAACAAAAATTATCGTTTTTACAGTTTAAGCAATCTGAAAACCTAGACTTGTGATACATCAATGAAAAGCTCTTGAAGAGCTCTTTCAAAAATGTAAAAATCCAATATGGCGTCCGTATGAAAATCCAAAGTTTGGGTAAATATCTCAAAAACAAATAAGGTTAGAAAAATATTTTTACTTAAATTAAATTCTTCTTAAAAAAGTGTTCTAATAATGTAGTAATCTTAAAACCGTAAAATTGGTAGGTTGCGAATTACAGGAAAAGTTAAAAATGCACCATTTTGGTTTTTCTTAATTATCTGAAAAACCATAAAAGATTAATTAAATATGAAAGCAGATTAAATTTTGCAATTTAATTGTCTAAAACTTTCCTAATTTAATCAACACTGTAGCTCTAATGGTTGCCGAGTTACCAATACATTGACACACTGAAAGACGAGCATTTCTTTCTTCTTTTGGAGCACTTAAAATTCGAAACTCAGAAATTTCGATTTTAGCTTCATTGCGCCGAATAATAACTTTAGCGATAACTTTTAAAATAATTCGAATTTAGATATTCTTGAATATCTAAACTATCAAAATATGAAAGAAACATTTCTTTCATTTTTTTCATTTTTCTAGACCAGAATACCCTCTTAAGAGTATAACCCCAATTATATAGAAACTAGCGGATTTTCCGTAATTTATTCCTTGAGTTTCTTGACATAGATTCCTACAAATAAAGAGTTGACGGGAAAACAATGAAACTCCACGAAATAAGGTAATTAATGAAATATGTTGATTTCAGAAAGACAGATTTATAGGTATATTTTACAGCAAAAAAACCCTTAGAGTTACAGAAATATGTGGGAATAATGCTGGGGTTCCATTTATATCTCTGATGGTCTACCTGTTTTGGCGTCACGTGACGTCTTGTTAAATAAATATTACATTTTAAAAATCTTGATGTTAATCATAATTTAAGTTGAAAAAAAATCAGATGTTTTAAATCGTGATTCTGATTTAAATATTTTTAACCTTAATCCATCTGTATAACTAAAATATAAATAAAATTAAAAATAAAAGGCACTTTGATTGATAAACCAACAGACGTCGCAAATGAATTAAATAGACACTTTTCTCAAATAGCAAACGAGATAGCAAAGAAAATACCTAACGTCTATAAATTATACAACGAAAATAACCTCTTTACAGGTGAATTGTTCTTCCTAACTCCTGCAGTAATAAATGAAGTCAAAGATAATCTAAAGTTTTTACCACGAAAACGATCAACAGGACTGGACGAACTGACATTGGACTTAGTGAAGACCATGCCATTGGATGTTTTGGAGGTAATGACTTGCCTCATAAATGAATCATTTAGTACATGAATATTTCCCAAATGCCTTAAAATATCCAGAATTGTGCCAATTAACAAGGGTGGCGAAAACACTGAACCCACCAACTACAGACCCATCGCAATACCTTTGATCCTCTCAAAACCAATAGAATAATTAGTTAAAAATAGGATGATGTCGTTTATATAAGCACATGACTTAATACATTTAAACCAGTTTGCATTCCAAAAAAATAAGGACACTTCAGATGCAATTCATCACACTCTGGTTATAATATATCAAGAAAAAGACAAGAACAAGTCCATGCTAATAATGTTCATAGATCTGGAAAAGGCATTTGATTGTGTGGACCACGAAATATTGTTATCAAAGCTAGAGGGCTATGGATTTAGGTATGATTAACAAATGGATCAAAAGCTTTTGAAAGATCGTATGCAATTAGTCGAAATCTCTGATAATCAAGGTGACCAAATAAGATGAAAGACAGAAACTACAAATATTGGAATTCCACAGGGGTCAACACTGGGACCTCTGTTGTTTCTTCTTTAAATCAACGACCTACCATCTTTGCCCGTTGATGCATGCTTTCACACTTTTCGCAAATGACACGACAATAACATGGGTTGCCGATAACAACGAAGAACTACAACGCAAAGTAAATTACGATCTAAAAATTATTCAAAAATGTTAAAAAGTCAAAGTGTATGACACTTAACAACAAAACTGGCTCCAAACCTATAATTGAAATAAACAACAATAGGGTGCATATTGTTAACGAGTACAAATTTTTAGGCTTGAAAATACAGAACAATTTAAAGTGGGATCTGCACATATCATCCTTGGCAAAAAAATTGTCATCAAGTCTGTTTGCGATCAATACTACAATGATCTACCTCGATTCAAAAGCCGCACTTCAAATTTATTTTGCTCTGTTCGAGGGTCATTTGAGATATGGCATATTGCAGTGGGGTTATTCAACATCAAATTATTTAGACATTATTTTTCTATTACAAAAATGAGCTATGCGCATTTTAAATAGAACCAAGGACCAACAAACACCCTGCAAACCTATTTAAAAAAATTAAATATTTTAACTATATTTGATCTGTGTATTCTGGAAAGTATCTGTTTCATACACAGCAGTGTTGATGCAACCACAAAGAGACGAGACATCCATTCCTATAAAACACGCAAGAGAAATGCACTTGAAACTCTCTTTTGCTAGTTTTCATTATCACAAAATACCGATATGTCATAAAGGAAAAAAGTTTTACAATAAACTACCTACGACATTAACAAGCATTGAGGGACAGAGAGAACTTAAAAAGAAACTGAGAAATTACAACTACGAGGAGTTCCTAAGCGAAACTATTGTACCTAATGATTTTATTATGCAGTTTGTCTTAAGTGTGCTGCAGCATTATTTGCACATTTAATTTGTGTTTAATGTTTTTAAGTTTTAGGTTAAGTTTTACACAGACATTTAGCTTTAGGTATCATATTGTTATACAGCATAATCTGCTTTTTAACAAATTGAAATTGAAATTGAAATTACAAACTCTTTAACGGGAATTTATGTCGATGTTAAACTGAACTTTAAAGAACATATTATAAAAAAAATATGTAGTAAACTTGGATCTAATTGTTATGCCATTGAAGTATAGTCTGTCTCAAAGTAAATCGTTATGGCTTTTGACGGACCATACCCCAATAAACCTTTAACGATTTTATTACCTATTGTTATAAGGTAAACCCATTTGTTCATAAGGGGTGGGCCAGGTATTTCTTGAGTATTAACCATTAGGCATATAAATATTTTGGCTAATATTTTAGTGGCAGTGTTGAATAACCGTTTTTACTGTGCGTTTCAAAAAAGTTGTTTTACGCGAATATAACTATGTCGCGTCGAAATCATTTGTCATTAGATGCAAAACAGGTTGTGAAAAATGTGTATGAAACCTTAGTCAGTAGAGGTCTAATTAAACAAGAAGCTTTAAAAGAAACCTGTCTACTTACAAAAACTCCAATATCATCGATAAGGGATATGATTATTAGTGAAGAATTGAACAAAAGAAAAAAACGTAGTGATTTTCAATCCCACCGTATAGACAATAGTGATCAAGACCTAATAAGAAGGAAAATATATTTTCTTTTTGAAAGCGGAGTTATTCTTACCTTGGATAAACTGAAAAAGAAGCTAGACGAAGACGAAACCAATATAAATATTAGCCGTGCCACCTTCCATAGAGTTGTTTGTAAAATGGGATTTAAATACCGCAAAATAGACAAAAGACAAGTAGTAATGGAATCGCACAGATTACGCCCTTGGAGATTTAATTACCTTCAAGAAATTAAAAGATAGGTTAGAAAACAGATCCATAATTTACCTTGATGAAACATGGTTCGATACACACGACACAGTATCCAAAGGATGAGTCGATTCCAGTCAAAACTGTCAGACGAAAGCACCTTCAAATAAAGGAAAACGCATTACCATAATACACGCTGGTTCAGAAGACGGATTTGTCCCAAACTGCTTGCTGTTGTCTGCAAAGAATATTAAGGATTCTAGCTTGGATTATCATGAGAATACAAGTGCAGAACTTTTTAAAACTGGTTTCAAAATTATCTTTTAAAAAATATTCCAAAGAACAGTGTTATTGTCATGGATAACGCAAGCTACCCCAGCCGTCTGCTACACAAAGCACCAGTTTTATCAAGTTTAAAAACTGATATCCAGGAATATTTGTTAGAAAATGATATTTATTTTGAATTCAGTTACAAAAAACGCATCTTTTGGGAGTCCTAAATTCATATGCAATTAAAAAACAATATAAATGTGATAATTTGGCTGAACAGGCTGCGCATACTGTCTTACGGCTTCTTCCGTATCACTGTATGTTTAACCCCATAGAGCATCTGTGGAACCAAGTAAAATCAAAGATCAGAGCAGAAAATGTTACACCTACTTTAAGTCCCAGTGTTATAAATTTGATAAAAAATGTAATTACTAACATACCAGTTGAGGGCTGGAAAAATTTACTACAGCACATTATAAAAATTGAGGACTCTTACATTTCTATCCAAAACAACATAAATCCTATTGTAATTAATCTCAATGATGACTCTGATAGTGAAACAGAATTAGATTTAGATTAAAAATGTAATTAGGTATAGATAATGCAGTTATAAATTTATCAAAACTTTGCATATATTTAATTTCTTAATGTAATTTTAAGATTATACTTACCTAAATAAACAATAAATTATAAATCTTTATATTATTAAAGTCCGTCCCTAATGTTCTCTCCTTTAATACCTACCGATCTGCAGTTTTATTGCTGTCGGCAGGTATAATCCATAAATGAAGGCAAGTGCTAACTTGGCTAACACGGTATACTTTGAGACAGACTATACTCCCTCATAAATAAGAAGAATTTTCCATTTTGAAATCTATTGCTTTAATTAAGTCGATTGTTAGATGTTGCATTTGTTTTTAAGTAATTTCTCATCAGTATCTATTATATTCAGTGTTTTTCTTGCAAAAGAGGGCAGTTCGATACATTTTTAAAGCTAAGTCCAAAGACTTGTGTTAACCATTATTTATTTTAAATAGAATTTTAACACTTTTATCTATATTTTAAAAACAGTATGTTTAATATATAAAAAATGTTGGTTTAATAATACTAAGAAATCTTCGCACAATATTAGATACATTTCTTATTTCAATCTTCCAAATCCACGTTTTACTTTATTAAAAAATATATTTAATTTATGACTCAAAAAACAAAAATTCAACCATTTACCTGCTAGTATTAAAAAATTGTTCGTTAAAAACTTATTATTCAGAAATGCTTATTATGTATTGCCCGATTACTTTGAAGATGATTTAGAATATTTTTATTGCATAGAACAATTATTTTGTCATTTTTCCTCATATCATAGAATTTATTATTAAACTTTGTTATTATCATAGTTGTATTTTGCTTTGTTGAAAAGATGTAATCTTATATGGGAATAAAGCAGTAATATTATTTTTAAATTTCTCATTTTGCGTCATTTATAGTTTTCTCGCCCACTCTAAATGTTATATATATATATATATATATATATATATATATATATATATATATATATATATATATATATATATATATATATATATATATATATATATATATATATATATATATATATATATATATATATATATATATATATATATATATATATATAAAATATATAAAAAAA